>MU225459.1:74466-148691 GCA_018584345.1 Thuja plicata | reverse complement strand
TTATTATTATTACTGTAACCTTTGGGAATGATCAATGAAAGTGTTTATTGTTCTATGATATATTCTGTGTGTAATATATTTCCTGTACTATGTCTATGCATTATTAAGTTACCCGTGACGGTAAACACTATCAAAAAGTAATAATTTGAATTTCAATATATACACAAGAAGTTATCAGCTACGTAGTCAAGGTATGTCAAAATTACGGTTGACTCTACTTCAAACGTTCATAAAATATACAATAATCATGATAATGTCGTCAAACCAATTGCATGCCAAATTCGAAAGAAGCGCATTGATATCTATTTTAGAAAAAAAGTTATGCTGTACGAACTCATTGTACCTTTTTGAAAATGACGTTTTCAGCAACATAGCAGTTTTAGTGGGAGGAAAAAAAACCATTAAAATCAATTCAAAAAAAAATAAAAAAAATAAATTTAGAATCTAGACAGAAAATCCTAAAAGACTCTACTTTACTTCATCTTCCGATTTCAAATAGTTTAACGACAATATGCATCCGAATGTGAAAGTTTTTCTCAAAATGTAGACTTCAATGTCCGTTTAGGCAAAAAAGTGTAACCCACTATTGTGGTATCACCCTCATATTTAATTCTATGGCCAATTCATGGTTTCAACTATTTTCATTAACTTTGTTCTTTTATGGCACATATGTAATTAATTGGTTTATGATGAAGGGTATTCCCCTTATTCAACCAAACACACACAAGACAGGAAATAAACAGAAAATTGCAAGAACATAACAATGGTGAGCACATAAACACTTGCTTTCTATTATCTTCAATGAAATGACATTACAATAATCTGAAAAGTCACATGCTGCAACTACATGGGCATTTTCATTACAATAATCTGCAAGACAGAGCCACAATCTACACTTCTGAAATTGAACCCTAAAATCCCCCTTCAGCCCTATATAGGTAGCACAATTAACCGCCTTAGAATATTCTGGAAAGTGAAATTTTCCCATTTTTTCACCCAATGGTTCAATTTCCCGGTTTAAGTGATTTTTCTCTCTTCCTTTTGTATTGAAGCTTGAGTCCTGATGGCCCAACTTCCGAAAACCATAACTTGTGAACTGTTGAGTTGATTGACTAACATAGTCCCATTTCGGAAATCCCACAAAGCACTCTACATTCCTAGACTAGTGAAACACTAGCTGATCAAAGGTTGACTCCCTTTTGAAGCCTCTAAAGCCTTCAAAATTGTGTTCAATTTTTTTTTGTCCCACCCCGCCAAAACAAAAAATTCAATATCTTCAAAACCAAACTTGATTTTGCCATGAAACTTTACCAATAGACTTATACATTTGAAATGAACCTCCTGGGAAGCAATTGGAACAATCCGTGCTCAAATGAACAACTTACTAAAAATAGTAAACTCGCCCAAAATAGTAACCCTGTCCAAAGATAGCCCTTATTGAAAACTAGAAAATATTTTTGGGTGATGCAAGATTGCTCTTACATCCTGCATGCCCCTGCATCAGACGCCCCGGGTAATTTGAGAAGTGACCTTGTCACATCTTAGGTGTGCAGAGGAAAACCTAGGCAGTCAACCTCTTCCTTTGATAGCCATGATGAATGTTCAACAGGTCGTCCCTTCCATTTGACCAAGTACTCTTCATATTTCTTGTTTCTTTTGCTTCTACCCACACGACTATCTAGGATATCCTCTATCTCTTCCATAGTTGAATTAGGTGCTGAAATATTCCATTGTGCTTCTGCTATTTCATCTTCCATATTGCCTTCACGATACTCTGTCAAATCTAAAATATTAAACACAGGTGAAATATTGAGTTCACTAGGCAACTCTACTTCATAAGCATTTCCTAAATCATGCTTCTTCAGGATTCTTCATGGTCCAAATTTTTTCATCTTCAACTTGTCGTATGCTCCCACAAGAATTCTCTCCATTCTAAAATGAACCATAACTTCACCTCAAATCTGAAATTCTTTAGGCCTCCTTTTTTGATCTGCCTCAGCCTTGTACTATATATTCATTTTATTAATATGCTTCCTTACCTCTTCACCCAAATGCTTCAAGTGTTCCACAAAGTCTTTAGTTTCAACACTATTCTTTTCTCCTTTGTCCAACTTCCTTAATTCTGAAGCATTTCCTTCCATATACAATCTGGAATGGTGATTTACCAGTGCTCTTATTGACAAAATTATTATATGCAAATTTTGCCTATGGTAAAATCAAATCCCACCCTTTTAGTTTATCCCCAACTAAGCATCTCAACAGATTTCCAAAACTCCTATTCACCACTTTTGTTTGCCCATCAGTTTGTGGATGGTGTGCTGAGGTGAACTTCAAATCTGTCTTTAGCTTTTTCCACAACGTCCTCCAAAAATACCGAAAAAACTTCGTGTCTCGGTCTAAAACAATGCTTTTTGGTAGACCATGTAATCTAACCACTTCTCTGAAAAACAATTCTGCCACATGAACAACATCATTAGTCTTTCTGCAAGGAATGAAATGTACCATCTTCAAGAACCTGCCTACCACCACAAAAATGGAATCATGCCCTCTTTGAGTCCTTGGTAAACCAAGAACAAAGTCCATACTAATATCCTCCCATGGTCTCTCTGGTACAAGTAATGGTTGATATAACCCTGTATTCTGCTTGTTCCCTTTTGCCATTTGACATATTCTACAACTCTGCACAAACTTCTTAACATCTTGTTGCAATTATGGCCAATAATAATGCTCACTAACCAGAGCAATGGTTTTATCTCGACCAAAGTGTCCAGCCAATCCTCCATTATGCTTTCCTTTGATTAGGTTCTCCCTCATATAACTCTTTGGAATGCACAACTGGCTTCCTTTTAATAACATCCCATCTTGGACTATAAAATCCAACCACTTGCTCCTGTCTAAAGTAACAGGCTCCATGCAACTCTCCAGGCTTCATCAAAATCAAGATCCTCAGGATACAAACTCTTGAGTTCTTGGAACCAACAACTCTGATTTGCATCTCCGTTAACAAATTCTGCCTCCTGCTCAGGGCATATGCAACCCTATTAGACTTTCCACTCCTATGCTTCTAAACAAAAGTGTAACTCCGCAAAAATTCAACCCATTTTAAATGCCTCTGATTCAACTTTCCTTGGCTATTCAAATACTATAAAGCTTGATGATTAGTAAATAAAACAAACTCTTTCGGCAAAAGATTGTCTCCAGCTCCTCAATGCCTGAACTATTGTGTAAAAGTCTTGATCATAAACATAGTATTTTCTTTTGGCATCATTCAACTTCTTACTAAAATAAGCAATGGGTTTACCTTCCTGACTCAAAACAGCTTCAATGGCATTGCCACTAGCATCACAGTCTACTTGAAATACCTTATTAAAATCTGGAAGTGCCAAAATAGGCTGCTCTAACTTTTCTCTTCAACAAATCAAAACTCTTTGGTGCTCTTTCTGTCCACTTAAACTCTTTTCTATCCCCTCTCATGATTTTAGTTAACGGTCCACAAATACAATTGAAATTCTTGATAAATTTTTTGTGAAAGCTAGCTAAACCATGAAAAGAGGTTACCTTAGTAGCAGTCCTTGGAGTAGGGCATTCAAGAATAACCTTTATTTTCTCTGGGTTCATTTTAAGACCATCGGCTAAGACAACAAATCCTAGGGACACTAACTCCTTTACAAAAATGTACTTCTTTAGATTAATCAACAGCTTTTCTTCCCTTAACTTCTCAAAGACCTTATGAATATGCATTATATGCTCTTCCAATGTTTTACTGAATATCAAAATATCATCCAAGTAAACAATAACAAACTTACTCAAAAAATTCTTTCAATATCTCATTCATGAGCCGCATGAATGTGCTCGGTACGTTGGTTAGCCCAAAAGGCATGACTAACCACTGATACGAGCCCTCCTTTGTCTTTAAAGTTGTCTTCCATTCATCTCCTTCTCTAATCTTGATTTGGTGATATCCACTCTTCAGATCTATCTTTGTGAAATACTCATCTCCACTCAAGAAATCCATAATGTGATCCATCCTTGGCAAGGGAAGCCTATACTGGATAGTAATCTCATTGATAGCCCGAGATTCTGTACACATCCTCCATTCTCCATTTTTCTTTGGTGCTAGTGTTGCTGGTACAACACATGGGCTCAAACTCTCTCAAATCAACCCCTTCTGCAGCAACTCTTGCACTTGTCTATTCAATTCTTCACTCTCTGTTGGAGTCATTCTATGGGCTGCCTTATTCGACAAACTGGTTCCAGGAATCAAGTCCATTTGATGACTGATGTTTCTTATTGGTGGCAATCCACCAGGTACTTTATCAGATATAATATCCTGAAACTCATACAACAAATCTGCAGCTTCCATAGGCATCTTCTACTTCTTTTTTATCAACTTTTGGAATTATGCTCATGCTTCATGCCTTTTAGAAACTTCCTTCCATCAACTAAACATATTCTTTCATTACTACATACCTTTTGCTCCGTTTACTTCAATTGCTTTAGCTTTTGTCAGACTCCATCCTTTTTCAAGGAATAGGTATTTGCATACCCATCATGTATTGCACGACGATCAAATTGCAATGGTCTCCGTAACAATAGACGACAAACATCCATAGGCATAATATCACACAATACCTCATCATGATGGTTTCCAATTTTGAACTTTACCAAACACTGTTCTTTGGCCAAAGGCTTGCGATCTTTCTGCAACCAAGCAATTCGATAGGGATTTAGATTCTTTTTCCTCTCTAACTTCAAATTTTCAACCATTTCCTCTGAAACAAGGTTATCAATACTACCACTATTGATAGTGACATTGCATACTTTACCATTACACTTACATCTTGTGCAGAACTAATTCTTCCTTTGCTCAGGTTCCTTTTCATCATTTATTAGGGCTCTTCTAGTAACAAGGACCTCTCCTCTTTCAGCATCTTCAGAATGTGACGACTTGGCATCTTCATCTACATGTGCAACTCGTGCATTACCATCTGTTCTTCTATTTGTTCTCCCTTGATGTTGGGGACACTCATAAGCTCTATGTCCTCTGCAATGGAAACGCGTTCGACAAAAACCTCGTCTTCCTGGTCCGATCTCTGTTATTTTGATCACAAGGGTGATAGAAATTATTTCCCCTCTAATTCTGACTTCTACTAGAGTCACCATTCTTATTCTAATCTTTAGTTCGGCCTTCATTAGACTGTTCACTAGGCTTTCCACCACAACCTCTTCCAGTTTGTTTGCTCTCAAACTTCTTGTTCAATTTTTCTTCTACCTTCAAAGTTAATGTATATGCATCTTCAATGGTAGACATTCTTACCATTATCAACTCTTCTTGAATACTCGGCCTCAATCCATTTATGTAATGGACAACCTTCTCCTTGTTAGCTTTAGAATGACTCGTTTCGGTAAGGACTCGATAGAACTCTTTTGTATATTCCTGGGCAAATTTTCTTGCTTGCTTCAACCCTCGCATTTTCTTTAGCAAATCAAGCTCATAATCAACATGAATGAACTGTCTCTTCAAATTTTTCACCATCCGATCTCATCTTGCTATCATCTCCTTCCCCTTTGTATTGCTCTCCAACTGAACTTCTTTCCACCAAATTTTTGCATGACCTTTCAACTTGGCCTTTGTGAATCTAACCCGCTCAGGATCTTCTATTTCCTCATACTTAAAGTACTCTTCCATATTATTGATCGAATCGATCAACTCTTCTGGATTAAGATTTTTAGAATATGTAGAAACTTCAATCTTTTCTCTCTTTCCAATATTGGAAATGGTCCTCAAAAACCTAGCTTCATCATGATCCCTAACCGTTTCCTGCTCTTCTTCAAACTGTCCTTTAGATTCATCCCCACTTCCTCAAAAACCTAGCTTCATCAGGATCCCTAACCGTTTCCTGTTCTTCAAACTGTCCTTTAGATTCATCCCCACTTTCATCTCTTGCCCTAATATTAGCTCCTCTACGTAGCTAATCTTGCAGTGCTTGCACTTGCCTCTGGAGGGCTCTAAAACCCTCTCCTGTCACACCCACAACTCTTTCATCGCGGTTCCTTCGTGGAGGCGTTTTCTGTACTTATTTCTTATACCCACAACAACAGTCCTCGTGCAAATTGCCTCACATTCAACGATCTGTCCACACACTCAAAAACTTCTGCTCCGATACCACTTGATGAAGGGTACTCCGCTTATTCAACCAAACACACACAAGACAACAAGGAAATAAATAGAAAATTGCAAGAACATAACAATGACAAGAACAAAGACACTTTCTTTCTATTATCTTCAATGAAACAACATTACAATAATTAGAAAAGTAACATGCTACAACCACGTGGGCATTTTCATTACAATAATCCACAAGACAGAGCCACAATCTACACTTCTAGAATTGAATCCAAAAATTCCCCTTCAACCATATATAAGTAGCATTATTAACTGCCTTAGAATATTCTCGAAAGTTAAATTTCTCATTTTGGCGCCGAGTGGCTCAATTTCCCGCCTTCAGTGATTTCTCTCTCTTCCTTTTGTATTGAAACTGGAGTCCTGATGGCCCAACTTCCGAAAATCATAACTTCTAAACCGTTGAGTCGATTAGCTATTATAACCCATCTCAGAAATCCCACGAAGCGCTCTACAGTCTTGGGCTCGCAAAGTTCCAGCTGATAAAAGTTTGACCCTCTTTTGGAGCCTCTAAATCCTTTAAAATTGAGTTCAATGTTTTTTTGTACCACCCTGCCAAAATATAAAATTCTATATCTTCAAAACCAGAATTGATCTTGACATGAAACTTTACTGGTAGGCTTATACATCCAAGATGAACCTCCAAGGAAGCAATTGGAACAATCCGTGCTCAAATGATCAACTTACTAAAAATAGTAAACTCGCCAAAAATAGTAACATTGTCCAAAGATAACCCTTATTGAAAACTAGACCATATTTTTGGGTGATGCAAGATTGTTCTTACAACCTGGATGCTCCTACATCAATTTATTAGCATTGTTATTATTCTTCATTTTTAGTGGCTTTTATTTGGGTTCATTCTTCATCATCCATCGATGTTGAATGTTTAAATATCCTTTGTATCAAAGAGTTTGGAATAGTGCAATTGATTTTATTTTCATTATCTTCATTTGTTTAAATGCTTATAGCCATTGCTAGTTGTAGATTCCAATATCATGCACTATTTTTATTCTTTATGATCAACCATATTGGTTGAAGAGATTTAACAATTGCAATTAGGATAAACTTACTTGACATAGGACTAAAGTGAAAACAACTATGTAGAAAGGATTTCTTGAAGTTTGGATTCATCACAATGAAACTAAACATTTGTTCTTACCTCAGCAAAACCAAATGAATGGTCAATTTCATTATAAGTTTGGAATGTAAAATAGAGATGAATTCTAAATGATGCTCCAATTACTAGTTAAGATGGTACATTGAGAAAGAGAAACAAAAGAGTTAGATAAAGAATCTCATTAATGTAGTATGAAGATGGTAGCATGATATTCTATAGAGCCCTATGTGCGAATCAGATGGATTTGGTTCTAGCAATGTTAATAACTATCTGCATGTATTTGGGTAACAATGAAACTTGACTTTTATTTAATAAGATTGGATATAAAGTGGGTATTTATGTAATTTGAACACACACACACACACACACACACACACACACACACACACACACACATATATATATATAATGTCCCTTTTGGGATGATCCCTAATCTTGTCCTAGAATCACACGTGCAATTAGAATAAGGAACGCAATTTAGAATTATACCTCTACCGTTAAAGTGTCTTTATTAGGATAAATCTGGTTGAGATCGTGCAACCATGTTATATAATATTTGAAATTTAAATTCATAAGATTATCCATTTCTATTAGGCTTAGGGATTCAACAACAAATACAAGTGCATGTACATAAATGTCTATAATTATCGTAACCTATACATACATTACAATAATCATCTTATTTAGATAAATTACGCAATAACCATTCGTGGTTCAATTTCCCCATAATTAATTATATTTAGGTTTTGGAGTGGAAATCCACAAAGGGTGCCCTGTTGCTGTTTAGCCCAATCAAGCACAAGAACGTGCAACACCTAACCAAGACAACTTGCCCCCTTGGCCCCCCTGTGGTACAAACATCTAGTATGATGATTCCATCCCTTGGAGTAGCCTATGTAATTTGAGGGAACTTGGGTGATAGAGGAAGAGTGTTTAGCCCAATTAAGGCGAAGACCACACAACGCCTGATCAAGATAATTGGCCCTTTAGCCCACAAGCGGCTGGAACATCCACCTTGATGATTCTGTCTCTTGAGGTGGCCTACTTAATTCGAGGGAACCCATGTTTACCACGTTTCCCTAACATATTTTCTTCCATTCCTTATATGATTGTTTATTTCACTGCCCACACCCAACCATCATGGGTATTTTAGAGGATGACACAAAGGGTGCATGAGGCCATCCACAACTAAGCCCAAGGGCATGGTGCATCCAACCAAGACAACTCGACCCCTTGGCCCACAAGTGGTAGGAACATCCAATGAAGACAATTCCATGCAACTTTGGTGGCGTACATAGAGGGGCAACCAATATATGTATTTCCCAAATGCGACTCCTTTATCACCTGCATATGATTGTTTATTTGGGGAAATAAATAAATAAATTAAGCATCTAGAGTGATTATCATTTCACAAAATTAACTATACCGAACACATAAGATATTATATGTTAGATAATATCTTCATGATGCATTCTTTTAAGCATACATCTCAAGCATACTACAAATTGATATGATTGTTATTGGTTGCGATATTTAGTCTTCCCTGATGTGATTGATCTGTATGTTTGATCGATGGTGACTTATAGACTGATGTGCTCTTATGATGCCAATTGGATTGATTGTCTTTATGGTTTGATGCCCTCCTCCAATGTAATCTTCTGCATCTCATATTTTTCTCTCTATGAAGGGAGACAACCTTTGGAAGATCTGACCCTTTAAGAATGGTCAGAACACATCTATATGATGCCTCTTCAAAATCAATCCCTTAATGATATCTTTTTAAACCCAATCGCTGCCTTGGTTTATTTCTTAACCGCAGCTTTAGGTCATTTAAAAAAATTTAATCGCTGGTACTTATTGATTACTGCTTAACACATTATAAAGGTTGTTTGTCTTTATATTAATCATTGTTGCTTATTTAAGTTTCCTTAAGAAATAATAGAATCGCTGCCTTCACATTGATCGCTGTCTTTTGTTAACTCCCTGCTCTTTTATTTAGAATAATTGCTGCCTATCATTTGTTTTTTGATCCCCTTAGAGGTAATCGCACTTTACTTATTAAATACACACCCTTAGGTTTTATTCAAATGGAGTCGGCCCTAAAGCAAAGTAAATTTAATTTAATTTAAACGCTAAACAGGTCAGTTAGGATGGATAGTGTAAAGTTCATCCTTCTCAATAGACTTAGTCGACCACTTGTAACTCTGTAACACTTCGTTTTGTATAAGTAATGCCTTAATGGCAGAGGCAATGAAATATATGTATATGTATATTCATATATGTATTTATGTATGTACATACATATATTTATTTTTCTGCAATTGTATTAGCCACAACATAGGAAGGTACAATAATTATCATATACATTTGCTTTAATTAATGTAGCTTTTCTTGTTTTAATCAATGTGATTAATAAGCTTTTTACATTGGTATGATAAAACATAGTTACTGAACTCGTTATTTCGTGAGAGTGAAATTTTTGTCAAAACCATTATAAATCATATGCCAATTTTAGGGCGAAGATATTCTTAAGTTTATTAGGAAATACTGGGAACATTGTAGTTTCTGTTAATTCATAATGTGGTAATTGAACAACTATTATAGTTATGTCTGTTGGAGGCATATTTTAGAGGCTATAGAAATCCATTGACTTCCAATGTTATGTTTAATCCTTGCTGGTTTGCAAGTGAAATTTGTACAAAAACTAATATTTTGGGTTACTTTGTATGAAGAAGACCCTTGCCAATTAAAGATGGTCGAATGTTAGAAAGTGCAATGGTAGATATTAACGATGTACTGGTCTTTATTAATTATAAGGGCATGGGTTAGGATTAAGTTAGTTCAACATTTCCATTATGGATTTGAGTTTGTAGCAGATTGGGTATGAATGGAATCATTATTGAAGGCTTGGCTATGGTATCTTGTTTTTAGGTGTCCTTAGAGTGACCTTGTGAGCAGAACTATGTGTGACTTTGATTCTTTTTGAAGAAGGTACGTGGGTAGTCCTTGGGTGAAGGATACCTCTGTGACCTCAACTTCGTAGGGGGATGGTCTAGGGGGCTATAAGTCCCAAGTTGTTGGGTTGTTCCTAAGTAGTTTGACCTTCTCCCTTTACTAAGCTTTAGATGAGGCCGAAAAGGGTTTTAGATGGTTATGAAAGCATTCAGGAAACGTAATAATTTTACTTAATACATATTGTGCTTTTGTTTATCGAGTTAGATGAATTTAATGGGTGGAATACCTTATAATCGGTATTGTTGTAAGGGTACATGTTGAGTTGATGCCATCTTGTGTTGTTTCTATGTGATTGTTACATGTTTGTCAAACTTAACCCCAAGACTATAGGAATCTGTGTATAGACTCCTAATTTAATCGATTGTGTTATCTTATCCATTTGTTTAGTACTATAAATCATGTTATGTATGAACCCCGTGTAATGCCTCTCTAGTTTGTAGGTTGGAGATGTGGATATCTTGTTGTTATGCAACCTTGTTTCTAGAATTGTTGGGTTGTGCATGTGTTAGCACCTTTCTGACACAAATTTTGGAGCCTTCGGGTGTCCTTATAGAGACCATAAAAGATAAAAACTCAATTCAAACTTAGAATCTTTGGTGTATCAATCTTTCGCCATCACGAGGAGAGAAAAGAAACTCAAAAAGGGAGGAGGATCATATGATGGATCAAGACACTTTCAATCGGCAATTACCTAAGTGTGTGCAAATGCATTAATTCTCACTTGACAAGACCACTCAGAAACTCTGGGATTAGTGATGACAAGTTATACATTCCTCTTGACTCCAAAAGCATCCTGGACATTGCCTCCCTGCCAGTCAGGCGTCCATAGCCCCAACGAGGTTGTCGCTTTAATCCCACGGAGATTGCTCTACTTCCGTCGAATTATTCTTTCGAATACCTGTAGAGATGTCCGCGTATTCCCAAAGCCAATTATTCGATCTTTTGTCTCAATTCTCTTTTCTTTTTGTTTCTTTTGATATTGCATTTCCTTCCTTTTGCTTGGCTCGTGAGCAATGAAGCTCACTATGGGTTAGGGAATTACAGTGGCGCTGAAGCAAAATTTTACAATTCTCGCAAGCCATAACCTTTCCCAAAGGATCCTAAATGACATGGAGCAATCGATTATGTGTGAAAGATATAGCAATCTCAGAGTTCAAGTGCCGAGACACATTATATGATTAACCTTCCAAGTCAAGTCTGTGTTCCAACCTAATGATAATATAAGAATGACAACCTTAGCTTCTAGGACGTTCATAACCAATAATCTAGGAAATGTGACAAACAAACTCGGCGGACTAGAACACCCAAACCTTTAGGCCACTTGGCAAAACCAAAAACCAAGGAAGAGAAAACCAAAACTGCCTACGAACAACTCAGGGGAAGGCAAACCCTAAACTACGAAAGCAAAACCAACCTAAACTACAAGAAAGCCAAAATCCCACAAAGGGAAAGGAAAACCAACGGGAAAGAAAGAACAAGGGAAACAAACCAAAATGCCCTCTAAACTAAAAGGCAAGCCAATGGGAAAACACAATAAAAAAGGGGAAACCAAAACTAGGAACGAAAGGGAAATCTAAACTAACTGTGTACAGGGGTAGGCCTCTTGAAGGAAACCTAGGGTTGGAAATAATGCTTGAGGAATTATCCATTGAAAGGCAACGAGACTTCCTCTCCTGTTAGGGTCTTTAGCTTAAATGCATTATCTCCCAGTATTTTAGAAATATAATGACCCATCCACAAATTGTCGAACTTGTCATGATTACCTTTCTTTTCAGGGGCCTTATCCTAACAGAGAACCAAATATGAAATTTGAAACTCTTTAACTCTAGCCATTTCGTCGAAACATCTTTTGACGACTCCTTGATGTTTTGCGAACTTTTCAAGTGTTTGATCTCTTTTCTCTTCCAAATGCAGTAACTGAGTCAGACGCGTCTGCACTCTGTCTTCTCCTTCCATGTATTCTTGCATAAACTATAATCTTGGAATCCCTAGCTGAATTGGAAAAACCGGACCCTGTCCGTAAACCAAATGGTAGGGAGACGTCCCTATGGAGCTCTTGATTCTGATTCTGTCTGCCCAAAGGGCGAATCTTAGCTGTGTATGTGAGTCCTTCAAATTCTTATCTAGTAACTTTTTGATTGCGCTTAGCAAAATCTTGTTTTTTGATTCAGCCAATCGGTTTCCTTGCGGATGGTAATTTGATGAAAACTTCAATGTTATCCCATAGTCAAATGCCCAGTTAGAAAACTTCAAAGATGTAAATCCGGAGCCATTGTCGCACACCAGGGCATGTGGACATCCAAATCTAGTAATGATATTCTCCTCAAGGAACTTGATGACCACATCAGTTGTGCACTGATTGAGTGTTTGTGCCTCCGACCACCGCGTGCAATAATCTGTAGTCATTAGGATATACTTGTGTTGTCCTGAAGATGTCGGATTAATCGCATCAATAAAGTCTAACCCCCACTAAGCAAAAGGCTTTACTTCAATCACGGGCTGTAGTGGCATGGCAAGATTTCTTTCACGTACAACTTGGCAGGGGTGACAGGTCTTCACATGTTCATATGCGTCCTTGAATAGTGTAGGCCAGTAATATCCCGCCCTTCAGATTTGATGGGATATTGCCAAACTGCTTCCATGACTAGTCTCGTGTTTACTGTGAAAAGGTTCTATAATTTTCTTTGCTTCTTCCTTTCCAACACATCTTAAATAAATTCCATCATGATTCTTTTTGTATAACACAATTCCCTGAAGTATAAAATGTTGAGTTTTCATTCTCAAAGTCCTCTTTTGTACTGGATTCAAGTGTGAAGGAGATTTATGATTCAGCAAGTAGTAGACAATGTCATCGTACCATTCATTTGGAGACACTTCTTCCAGTACGTACACTTGTACTAATCCCGGTCCAGTTGTGGCAATTGTCTGTGTCAGAGGTTGTCCACAAACTAGTTTCATTGGTTGTATCTCCATGTCGTACTCTTTAATTATAGCCATCCATTTTCCTCTTCTTTCTCCTAACTCATTTTGCATCAACAAGGTTTTTATTGCGGCATCAGGAACTATTGCGTACACCTTGCTCCTTAGAATATAATGTTTGAATGTATTTATCGCCTTCACCAAAGCATAGGCTTGTTTTTCAACGTTCGGGTATCTCAGTTATGCATCCTTTAGTGGCGAGCTCATTAAGGCATTAGGATGTTCATCTTTCTCTTTTGATCTCTGAGTGAGGATAGCCGCACAAGTGTGTTCTGACGCAAAGGGGTATATGTAAAATGGGTTGGTATAGTCCAGGCTTACCAATACAGGAGCATCCACAATAGCTTGCTTGATTTCTTCAAATGCTCTCTTTGCTACAGGAGCCCAATCTATCTTTGCACGTTTCTTCAACATATCATTCAGTGGCTTAACGATCTCAGCAAATCCAGTTATGAAATTCCTCACGAAGTTGATTTTTCAAAAGAACGACTTCAACTATTTTTCACTAGCTGGTAGGCCAATCTTGGAGGTAGCCTCAATGCGTTCAGGACCAACTGAGATTCCATGTTCTGAAATTACATGACTTAACAGTTTTCCCTCGATGACATCGAACATGCATTTCTTCGGGTTTAATGAAATTCCATATCTTCTGCATCTTTGAAAAATTCTTCTTAAATCATTTAAATGGTCCTCTCTGCGTCTAGAAAACACAGTGAGATCATCCATGTATATACTGATGCATTTTCCAACTAAATCTTAGAAGGCGTAATACATGGCCCTCTGAAAAGTGGCTCCGACGTTGATCAAACCGAAGGGCATTTTTCTCTAAGCAAATGTGCCTCACTTTGTCGTAAATGTAGTTTTCAATTTGTCTTCTTCTACCATCACTTGGTTATATCCAAAATAACCATCTAAAAATGACATCATCTGAGACCCATTCACAACTTGTATTACTTCGTCTAAGGATGGCGCTAGATAATTGTCCTTCTTTGATGCTCTGTTTAAATTCCAAAAATCCATGCACAATCTTTTTTCTCCATTTTTCTTTCTAACAGGAACCAGGTTGGCAACCCACGTCAAGTGTCTAACTGGAAAGATTATGCTCGCAGAAAGTCACTTCTTGACTTCTTGTTGAATCAATGGTTCCAACATTGGATTTACTGGTCTTTGTCTCCGTCGGAACGATTTACTGCCTGGTTTGAGTGGGATTGTATGTGTGATGAGGGATGTGTCATATGTCTTCAAATCTTCATTTCTGCATGCAATCACATCTAGAAATTCTTTCATCAAATCTACGATGCCTTCTCTTTCTTCTGGCGTACAAACTTTCCCAATAAAAATATTCTTGACATCTTTTGTTCCTATATTTACCTTTTCACATTCACCTCCATCGGATATCTGGTACTTGAGGGCACTCAATCTGTCAGAGTCAAAAATTATTTCGAGCTCAACCATTCCCTTGGGGATGGTATTTGTCCTTAAATTCATGATTTCATTAATCTCAAACTGTGCTTGTTGTTCTCCTTTGATTGATGACTTGAGCTTCAAAGACCCTCAAACTTGTTAGAAAATCAATGATATGTTTATCATCTTCAAATACTTGAACGTTTGTAACATTGTTAGGAACTGAGGGTACTGAAGTTAGCTCAACTGTGAATTTCTTCACACAATCCATGGCTAATGGTTCCAGCGAACTTGCAGACTGGGCTAGTGAATTTGCAACTGGATTATTTGCTCTACATATTCTTTTAATGCGAAAGCGTCAAAGCTTTCAATCAAGTTCCATACTCGATTGTGATAGCGACCTAACCTTTTATCATGACATGTAATATTGTTTTTGAACTTGTTTGACCACTATATCTGAATCTCCACGTGCATGTAAGATCTTGGCGCCCTTTTGGATAACAAGCAACAATCCAATAACTAACGATTCGTATTCAGCAACATTGTTTGTGCATGGGAATTGCAATTTGTGTGCTGCCAAATAAGTCTCGATTCAGACTGACCAGCTTGACACCTGCTCCATTTCCTTTCTTCGACTTGGATCCGTCAAATGATAGTGTCCATGCCTGATCATCAGTTTGTGCACGGGAGGATTCAAGTTTGGATTCTTCCATCTCTTTCTCACGTTTTTCTTGAAAATTTTGATCATCACTTTCTTCAACTTTGGATTACTGTGGCTTCAGAATTGCCACGTGTGATGAATTTTCAACATTGATGATTTCTTCAACATTTCTTGCCATTGACGCTTGCAGGCCATTTTTAATACTTGCGCAATTACGACTTTACACATTGTGCATGGAATTTTTGAGTGGAAAGAATTGTGAATTCTGCACCAATTGGGCAGCAACATATTTTGAATGCAAGCTTCTTTACCCAATTCAATTTCTTGTTTAACACTCTTTAGGAAAAAGTTCCGAAATTTTCAAACATCCCTTCATTCAGTGTTGGCTCTGGATTGTCATCAACTGGTGTTTTAGTGAACTTGGGTAAAGATTTATTTCAATCCTTGATGATCCATCTTTAACTTAAAAGGCTTTGCCAATAAGTGATGTCTCCATTTGTGTAAGGCATGAACTATGGCTGCTAATTTGAGATCATCAGGAGCATAATTAACTCCATCGATTATTAACTATCGGGACTCATGCAACTACAACTTCATCCTGTAAGAGGACTCCTCCCAGACCTTCTATAGATGCATCTGTAACTACTGTAAAGTGGCCATTAGGATTTGGTACCCTCAATATACGAGATGATGTTAACTTTTCCTTTAAAATTTGGAAAGCCCTATCACATTATTCTGTCCAAATATTTTTTTTATTTTTCCTTTGGAAAGTAGTAATGGGGTTAACTATCCTTGAGAATTTTTTAACAAAACTTCTGTAATATCTTGCTAAACTCATGAAACTTCTTACCTTGGATGCATTTTTAGGTATTGGCCACTATGTTATTGCCTTAATCTCTTGTGGGTCTACGACAATGCCTTTAACTAAAATGATATGCCCCAGATAATGAATCTTTCTTTCAAAGAAAGAACATTTGGACAATTTTCCAAATAGTTTGTTTCCGGAGCCTTTGCATTACCAACTGGAGGTGAGCCAATTGTTCTTCACTTTTAGAGTAGATCAGGATGTCGTCTAAGAATACTATCACAAACTTGTCTAGATAGTCATGGAACACATTGTTCATTAAGCTCATTAAGGCAAGTGGGACATTGGTTAGCCCAAAAGGTACTATTGTGAACTCATAATGACCATGGCTAGTTTGGAATGCTGTTTTTGGGATGTCTTTATCCTTTATTCTTAATTGATGGTATCCTGATCGAAGGTTGATCTTAGAAAACATTGTTGCTCCCTACATTTGGTCAAATAAACTATCAATTCGGCGTAAAGCATACCGGTTCTTGATGGTTACCTTGCTCAACATTCTATAGTCAATACATAGCCTCATTCCATCCTTTTTGACAAATATTACTGAAGCACCCCAAGGGGAGACACTAGGTCTGATCAATCCTTTTTCTAACAACTCTTGCAATTCTATTTGTAATTCCTTAAGCTCGGTAGTATTCATCCTATATGGGGCTTTTGATATAGGTGTTGTTCTTGGCAGTAGTTCTATTGAGAAATCAAATCCCCTTTTTGGTGGTAATCCAAGTAATTCCTCAGGAAATACATCTTGGAATTCAAGAAGGAAGGGGTGTGTTCTCCAAAGTTGGAGTTTCTTTTTCTTCCTTTACAGTCATGATTTTGATATCACCTATTTCAAAGGGACACAAAATGTTGTAGCAGATGCCTTGTCACGTAGACCCCATTTGAGCATGATGACATATATTTGAGGATTGGAGACACTTGATCCTTGCCGAGTATGCAAAGGATACATGGGCATCATGATTTATAGATGGAGTTGTATAGGATAGTGACTATACCCTTGTGAATGAGCTTATCATTTACAAAGGGGGCATTTATTTGGTTTCGGGATTTGAGATGAGGAGGACGGTGTTGAGGGTTTATCATGATTCACCTATGGTAGGACATCCTGGTTTTTATAAAACTTACCGGCAGATTCGTGAGCGTTTTTTGGGAAAGGGCTCAAAGCTGAGGTGTTACAGTATGTTAGAGAGTGTCCTATTTGTCAGCAAAATAAACAGGAACACTCTTACCCAGCTGGTTTACTACAACCGCTTCCGATTCTTGATAGAAAGTGGGAATGTTTGTCCATGGACTTCATCCTAGGACTACCGAGAGCCCAGGGCAGAGACTGTATATATGTTGTTGATCGGCCTACGAAGTTTGCCCACTTCTTTCCGATTGCGGGTACATACACCGTTATGTAGGTGGCAGAGTTGTTCTTTCGTGAGGTATTTAGGTTGCATGGCTTACCTCGGAGCATAGTCAATGACAGGGACAACTGGTTTATGAGTGACTTTTGGCAAGAGTTATTCAGATTGTGCGGTACGGAGCTCACTCCAAGTACTAGCCACCACCACTAGACAGATGGGTAGACTGAGATAGTCAACAAATGGGTGGAGGGGTACCTCAGGAACTACATAGCAGGGCAGAAAAAGGCTTGGGTTAAGTGGATTTATTTATGTGAGTATTGCTACAATTCCACTTATCACATATCTATTCAGATGTCACCTTTCATGGCATTATATGGATATGAGGCACCAAATTTCATGCATCTGTTATTGTTTGATAGTAGAGTGCCTAGTGTTGGAGATTTGTTACAGGAGAGCCAGGACATTGTAAATGCTCTTAAGGAAAATATCACCTAGGCATAGAATCAACAAAAGCAGTATGCAAATTAGAAGAGGACTGAGCGAACTTTTGATGTAGGGGATATGGTCTATTTGATGCTACAACCTTACCGCCACTCCACTCTCAAAAAGAGTGGTGTCGAGAAACTTAAACCACGGTACTATGGACCCTTCAGGGTGATCAGGAGAGTTGGTGAGGTGGCTTATGAGTTAGATTTGCCGGCAGAGATCAGAGTTCGTAATGTTTTTCATGTGTCACGTCTCAAAAAGGCGTTAGGACACTAGATTGTTCCTTGTATAGTACTTCCACCCTTGGATGATGAGGGAAAGTTGGTTTTAGTGCTAGAAGCTATCATTGAGTTTAGGGAGAGGAATTTGAGGAGGCATACTATCAGGGAGTATTCGGTGAAATGGAAGGACATGCTGGTTGAGGATGCTACGTGGGAGAGGGAGGAGATTTTACAACATCTAGAGTTGAGATTGCTTGAGGACAAGCAATTTCAGGAAGGACGGACTGTGATGTCCCCTTCTTGCTAGAGACACCATTCTAGCTGTTGGTTAGCCTAACATTGGACCCTCGTAAGCTAATAGAGATGGATAGGTGGTCAGCTTTAGCACAAGAGAGTTTGGTTGTCCAGTGATTCGACGTCTGCAAAGCTCAGTGCCTTTGATTTGGGTTAGAGAGATGCTTTAGACTTCATTTTGTTGAGTTTGCTATTTTTAGCAATTTTATTTGGTCACATGGGAAATGGTTACTTCGACTCCTGTTTTAGACGGCATGGCTAGATTCACAGTTTTGAGTGAGTTATTGCATTTTCAGTGGATCCAACATTAATTAATGATTAATGATTTAATATTAAAGTTTAAAGTAACTTTATATTAAATCACTTAAGTGAAGGGTCAATTTCTCATCGAATGGAGCCAAATGAATATTTTAATTGGGGAGAATTATTAATGGAGTTTCCTAAGTCTAAATCATTAAATTTATTTAATGATTATTTTTTCAATGAATTTAAGGAAATAAATCGCAGCTTTCCTTGGGATTGCAATTTAGGGTTTTGGAGCTTATTTATGCTTGCATTGGAAAAAGAGAAGGCATCCAATGTTATTGCTCTTGATCATTGATTTGTCTTGAGCTCTGAGAAGGGTTTGCATCTTCTGCCATCGGAGAACGTAGTTCTTCTGTGTGTCTCCATTTGAGCTGGTGAAATATGCAGTGAATTTGGAATATCAGAGAGTTTCTTCAGAGACTCTGTGCTTCAACAATATTGGTTTTCAACAGTCAGTGAGAATAAGACAGTATTAACATTGCAGAATAAGGAGGAATAAGTTGCAGCGATTGGTTATCATTCTAAGTTGCAGCCACAAAGAGAATTTGCAGCCTACAGGCAAATTGGCGGTAATTCCCAAGACCTGCGATTTTTGTGTAAAAATCAAATAAATCACATATGGTGCGTGGTTGCTGGTTAAAGGCTAGAAGGAGCAGTTTGGATCATATTAGATAGTTCAGAGTTGGAAGAAATAATTTTCTTCAACAGCTGGTGTGATCTTCCAGGTTTTTATGCATTTCATAGTCGCCTTTTGTGCTCATTTTCCAATAAAGGATTGTCTGGATTCTTATTTGTATTTCATTTGGAAATTAAATAGAAGTTGGAGTAGTTGATTGAATTGTTTCAGAATTTCAGATTATTGCATATTTTCTTTTTATTCTAAAACCCTTAAAAATACAAAACATTCTCAAACATAGAAAAAACAAAACAAACATAACACAGTTCAGCAGTTAGAGCCTGCGAAGGGTTCCTACATCCTTATCATTTAAGGCTACCATGAAGATTTGGTTTCCCCGTTTCCATTTTGCCTTCTTTAATTGCATAGCTGAGATAGTTTCTACAGTTACAGGTTTATATACTCCATAGATCTCAACTCTATACCCATCATCGTCTATGCACTGCACTATCTTATGGTGGCAATCAATAGTGGCTTTGTGTTCAGTTAACCAATTAATCCCCAGTATAACATCATATATTCCTAAAGGAGTAATATATAAGTCTACTCTAGTTCCCATCTCAAGAAACTCAATGAAAGCATCCTTAAGGTACTTGCTAAATGTTCTTATAGCCTTGTCACCATACTGAATGGTTCGTGATGTATCCATTCCCCTTGTTTGTAAAGACATTTTTTTTATTAACTCTGGTGATATAAAACTCTCTGAAGATCCAATATCTATCAAAACGGAAATAGGTTTGCCAAGGAACATACCTATTACTTCCATAGGAACAATTTGATGTCGGTTTGCCGATTCCTTATTGCAACATAGATCTGGCATTGTTGAGGAGGCTGATTAGGGTCTGACCGCTTTTGTTTGGGCAATCTCTAGCAAAATGATTGCCACCACACATAAAGCATCGTCTAGGTAGTCCTCTTGCGGTTTGAGGTTGAGTTTTCCAAATATCTCTTTGCGAATTACCATTGTAGTTGTTCCTTTTTATTTACCATGGCCTTGGCTACATAGCTCACTCTCAAGTATTAACATCATTTATTTTGCAAGAATACAGACGATGTTGTTCCAACAAACTAACTTTTGTTAAACGACTATTGAACTCATGTTGGATAACCGAACACTTTTAAGATGCTCATAACAACTTAGACGAAGACCTGATATAGTAATAACTAGAAAAGAGGAAAATATAACCATTCATGCACATAGGTTAACATAATATATGCTTTGCAAACATAACTATTGACAACACCTCAGGTGTTTGTAGTAGATGCTACAGGGTCTGCTAGACCCATTTAGTGGGTGACAGTCGACGATGAATTGTTCAGGTACGATTAATACCCCAGAAGGATTTTGTACCCATTATAGTTACACAAAAACCTAGTTCAACTAGAGTTACATATCATTAGCAGATTGTGAATCCATGAACACCTTGATCCTGTGGACACATGGTATGTAGGTAGTCTAGGAGACGAAGGATGTTCCCAGTACTTAGGTGACTTGGATATAGCTGAGCGCGAAAATATTATATCGTTAATGAATAAAACTATAACCAACAATGTTCCAAGATGTTTTGATACTCAGGGAGGTACCTGTACTTGGTTGGATACCCGAAATATAAGAAGGGGTACTTAAGTAATTTCTTGGTGGTCTCACACTTGGCTGTATGGCCGAAACCCAAGGGTGCAGATCCCAAACTACTTACTTACCTTGCAGAGATCCTTGGTACAAAAATTGGGTAGTCTAAGAAATCTCTAGCAACGAGACTCAGGACCTGTATTGGTCTAGATGAGTCTGCAAGCCTCTGATTAGAGCACTTACATATTACTTGTCCTTAAGTCTATAAGGCTGTTATGATAACCTATCCAGTTAGGGTTCTTACAGGCCACTAATTTATTCCTACCTCATACGGGTAGAAGGATGATCTAAATGACCACTTGATACTCAAGACAGATGAGCCGGAACTGGTTAAGTGAATTATGTCCCATATGGACCTTCTTATTACAATTGTATTGTAACCCTAAGTACTCAATGTTTGGCATTGGGAAGTAAAAAATAAAACAAAAACATATATATAGTCTTGTGACAAAAAAATAAAAATTTGTCATCAGCTTACTTGTAAGTTGATATTTTATGTTTATGACATAGATGGTCCTTACAATTGCCTTCTCTATCTCATTTTTGAACTTCTTGGGGTGATGGTAGGGAGTCGTGACGATTGGCTTGGCTCCTCCCTCCAATTTGATTGTGTGCTCAAAGCCTTGGTGTGGTGGTACTCTTGGGGAATGTCGTTTAAAACCAAAATGTGCTTTCCCAAAATTGATTGAAGCTCATAATCATGATAGTGCGTGTGCTGGCCACTCAATGGTTTGGATGAAACTAAACATTGTACTGCCCATACAACATCATTATGTCTGAAAATCACCTCTGTGTGCTCGGCCGTAACCTCTAGGACCTCAATTTGGCATTCCTCGTAAAACCATATTTTTTCCATCCACCTTTAATGAGAATTCCAACTTCTTGAAACTTTGTGTGTACTTGTTAAAACTCTATCCCTTGAATGCCTAAAATGACGTCCATGTCATCTAGGTCCATGGTGGAGAAGTCATTCGTAATTGTGCAGTTTCCCATGGTGATGCTCAGCTCTGGTACCAAATGTGTACAGGGTCACAGTGAGTATCTTGCCACCTTGACCTCGGATCCCTCTTGCTCCACTTTGTGCAAATCCCTCATGGTGACTATGGACGAATTGATGAAGTGAGTGTGACTCCACTATTGAGCATAACGATGACTCATTGTCCTTGAAGAGTGTCATGTATCCGAAACACACTGCTTCAAGGAGTCCTAGAACATGCAACAATGGTACCACTTGTCTCACAAGTGTAGTGATCCTCTCCGTATGAGTTGTCTCCTCATCTTTCTCCGTAGGTTCCTTAGTCTTGTCCTCATTGTTGGACACCACCTCAATGTAATGGCTCTTCCCCTTGATAAGGCGTTTGTTACCTAGCTTCCATGGCTCCTTGTAAGTTAAACAAAGTTTGCTCCTAAGATCTTGATGGGTGGTCTAATCCATTGGGGGCTTCTTCTGAAATGTATTCTTGCCCTTGTCATTTTGTGAGATAAGTGGCTTTGGGTATGCGTGATTCGTGGAAGATGATGTTGACATGTCATGTACCTTCTCAATTTCCTCAATTAGCGTGCTAGTGTTTAGGGCCTTAACCGAACCCCTCAAAAGATCCATTAAGCGATCCATGAATAGAGCTATCAACCTCCTCTCCAAAATGTCAATCACCAAAATTGAAAGCCTCTGGAACCTGACGATGTAGCCGTCCACATAACCACCTTGTCTCAATTGCACCAATTCCTTGAAGTTGAGCTCTGGGTCCTTCCCATTGAATCGGTCAATGAGTCTCTGCATGAAGTTGGAATAGGAAGTGATTTGGTTATGTCCAAGCATGACCAACCTATTATGTCACCACTCGTGAGAAATCCCATCAAGGTGTAGTGTTGCACATTTGTTTGCTTCATCCTCGGGTATGGGATTGAGCTAAAAATATGTGTCCACCTTTTGCACCTTGGTTTTTGGCATTGGTTTTCTGAATCCATCAAAAGAGGGAAGGTTCAACTTACCAATCCTTTGCTTAAGATTGTTGTTGTAGTTCTCATTACCCATAGAAGTTGGAAATCTCATCGTTATTTGAATGTTATCCTTGAGGGTTAACTCCGGCTCGAGCCCTGCATCAAGCTAGTCTTTTTTGAGTTTCTCTTGCAACTCCAACAAAGAGAGAGTCCAGTCCTATTGCTCGATCCTCTAAGGGAAAGTTGGCTTCATCTGCGTTGAATTGGATCAGTTGGTGTGTGATCTCCCATTAACTGAATTGTGGCGATGACCATTGTTTTCTCCATTTACTCCATTCGTCCTTTCATCTACTAAGTTCGCAAGGGTCTTGCCAATTTGTTGTTGTTCTCTTGTCAGATCCTCATTGATCTGCTAGTGTCCTCTTGTTAACTCTCTCAATAGGGCCATCATGTCCATATGCTCACCTCCCATCCTATTCAAGGTACGATATCTTGTTCTCCAATAGATTTTTTCATCGCTCATCAACCTCCTCCAAACAGGTTGGCAAGATCACCACTTCTGATCACAATAGAAGAGTAGACAAAATACACAAAAATGGACCAGCAAATCAGAATATTATATTCAAGCAACTGAGATAAATACAACACATCATAATCAATGGATCTTCTAGTGATATCTTTGTGTTGGGAGTCACAAAGATTGATATCAGTGGTGCAGATCAAAATTTTTACAATGGCAATGGATGCATGCCAATAGTGAATATAGGTGAAAACAATGTGAATGTCGACAGTCTCGCTGATTGGGATTTGTGATCTCAGATATAATTGCTACTGCATTGTATTGCTGGTACGAATATCTCTATATGCTCTCCTTAGAGAGTTTGCTTCAATTTCCTTATCGATATGAAGTGCCGCAGCTATGACAGAGACTGTATGTGTCTGGTGTATTTTGATGCAAGGATAGATTGCTCTGGTTGCAGTCTTCCAATTATTGCTGTCTCACTGTTATTGATGTCAAAGCACAAGTGTCAATTGCATTGTATGCCAACCCACAAAGATGAGTGTCGTTGATATCATGGAATATGTGATCTTCAAATTATATGTGATGCTAATGTTGCAATGATGCCGCAAGTATCTTGATCTGAGAGAGAGCTTGAGAATTCTGCCCGATTTGATGTTGTGATGATTATAGAATGGTGGTAAGGTCGATTGCAACGTGTTGATCGTAATTGTAGTCGCTCATCTCCCATAGTGTATCACTGTTTAAAGCCCATGGAAGATCGATATTTGGTGCTGTGATTACCTTTGAAATATGTTATTTGAACTATGGGTATAGCCAATTTCAAACAACGATTTCATTGATCTCCAACTACGGTAATTGGTGATCTCTGATAAGAATTACTGTAATGATGTTCGCCTCCCTTTACGATTGCTTGTATTGTGTCATCAAATAGTTGCAATCTTTGATCCCTCCAAGGAGGTATTGCTGTTCTTCATTTAATAATATCGCTGACCTGCAAATAGGACATAACCCTGGTATTAGTGTAGTTAGGTCATGTAGTGACTTCACTTTGTTGGAGAAATAGTAGACTAGGGAGGATATCTCACCTAAATTAATTGCACTCCAATTTGAATTCCCAAATAGGAATAGAAAACACAAGAAGATGTAGAGTTTATCGATGATGAATGCTTTACAATCAAGTACATATTAATATGGATCTCTTACACGTAAAACTCAAAGGGTCGGCTAACCTATATGGGTGCCGAAAAGACAAATTTAAAATAGGCCCTTTCTAAGAAAAGGTGGCACACAAGTGCACCCTCTCAAATGAGGCCCCTTGCAAGGCTAATTAGGTCAGAGGAGACCAATTGAGCTAACAATAAGTTATAAATAGGTTCGGGCTAAGGATGGGACATTACACAAATCCTTTTCCCAATTATTCGTTGATGTAGAAGACCAAGAAACTGTATAAGACGTATAGTCCAGTGTGCAACGCACCAACATTCCTTTTCTATCTGGGATGCACTATGAATGAGAGATAGATATCCATTGTATATTAGCCAGTCACTATTATCTTGTGATGCCTCTATATGAGCTTGTCATTATTATAATTTTGTTGTTGGGATGCGCCAATAAGTGTCTTTGTACTATATGTTGGAGCTACTTATGGTGTATGTGATGTGTGCTCTAGCTAGTGCCTTGTGTACTTATGATATTAGTGGGCTATTCCCTTGTTTAAATATGACGTATGCTCAAGACAGTCACTATGTGTGTGATCTGTGATATAACCCTTGTGTATACACATATTCTTGAACACTAATGATTGCAAAAGTTGAGTATGGAACCAATACATGAAGACAATGGATATCTATTTTTATTGTCACGAGAGTAGGTTATGTACTTAATTAATAGTTAGGGTATGATTAGAGATCAAAGATCTCATCAAGAGGAGAGAATGAATTCTCTTTGAGTGCAAACACTGAAGCTTTTAATATCTCATGAGAGGATATATAGGGAGGGTCATCATGAGTGAACCCTTGAGGCTTAGGTATGGGTCTAGGGATTACACTAATTACGAGAACTTAGCAATATCAAGTGTAAGCATATATGAGTTGATGCTAAGTTATCACCACCATGGTGAATGAAGTTTGAAAATCAGCACTTCTAAGCTAGAGAGAAAATGTTTGTTCAATTAGGTTGGTAACAAATTGGTTATGAATGGAATCATTGGTGAAACCTTGGCTATGGTAACCTATGTGTAGTGTCCTCTTAGTGAGCTTGTGAGGAAAACTGCGCGCGGCTTTGATTCGTTTGGAAGCGGGTATTGAGGGTATCCTTGGGTGAAGGATGCTCTTGTGATTTCAAGTTCGTTGGGGGAGGGTCTAGGGGTTATGACTCCCAAGTTGTGGGGTTGTTCCTAATTGTTTTGACCCTCTTCCTTCACTAAGATTCAAATGAGGCCGAAATGGGTTTTAGATGGTTATTGAGGAGTTAAGGAAACCTAATAAATTGTATTTAATATATATTGTGTTTTTGTATAGCGAGTTAGAGGAATAGAATGGGTTGAATACATTGTACTTAGTATTTTCTTAAGGGTACATGTTTAGTTGAGGCCATTTGGTGTTGGTTCTATTTGATTGTTATGCGTTCGTACCTGTAGGAATTTGTGTGCAGACTCCTTAATCAGTCGATTGTGTTACCTTCTCCATTTGTTTAGTATTGTAAATAATGTTATGTGTGAAGTTCATGTCATGCCACTTTCATTTGCAGTTTGGAAATGTGGATATCTCACTGTGTTGCAACCATTTTTTTAGAACTGTTGGGTTGTGCATGTGTCTTGATTTGGTGCCGAGTTTTGTTTTGTGCAATTTAGTCCTTTTTACCTTATTGACATAGTTTTCGGAGCCTTGGGTTGTCAATTCGAGGGGCCCAAAGTGGTTGTTTAGTCATGGAGAGTCAAGGGATGCTCTGAGGTGGTCCTAGTATGTTGGGAATGAGATACAGAGGTGTTGATTCAATTGGTATACGTGTTGATTTCGTTGTAGACTGATTGTCGTACCTAGGATCAAGGGGAATGCCTAGTTTGTAGAGAGAAGTCATGTAACTTTTGGTGACATCTTGTAGGGGTCGAAACCCTTGGTAGATCTTGACTAAGGTTTCTTGAGCCTTCTCTTGTAGCTAGATGACATCTAGGGACTTTAGTGTTCCTCTTGTGCATTGTCAAGTTGCGACATGATGTCGTATGGTCATAGTTGAGCCAGTGGACTCCTGCAAGTGTCATTAGTGTTTGGGGTTGGATATATTGGCCTAGTGTGACGTGGATGTTATAAACAATATTTGCACCCTAACTAAGCTATTGACTCAGTTACCTGTTGTAATAAGGGAACACCTCTAGGTTGTGGGTTTCTGTATTGGAGATGAACCTCCAATAAGGCTGGTTCATATTGGTACTTCACCTAAAACCTACTCTAAACTACTACTTTTTTGAGAAAAGAGATGATAAATGCTTTATAAAATGACCTCCAACTACCAAGCTCATGCACCATACTTATTTTTAGACCTGTATTTGTTGTTTTTGGACACTCAATTACTCAATAAAAATATTTTTTTCTCGCACTGCTTCCGATTTTCCAACACCTATTTATCATGTTTTGCAGAAAAACTTGCATTTCACTGTTTTTGAAGGAAAGGAAAATGTTCTTAGAACCTAAAAGCTTGTTAAATCTATTGCATAATCTACGACCTCCATAACAGGGTGTTTTCCTTTCTATAGGTTTTCCAAAGAGGTATTTTTTCGGAGGTTTTTGAGGGAAAGCTCAAGAAAATTCATACATCTTTTATCGACACGTTCAAAGACAACCGATATTTAAAACAAATTACAATATTTATTGAGAAGAGGGTGTTCTCACAATAGTTCTGGAATTGCTCTTAAGGAATGATATTGTATTGATTGTTTCAGAGTTAGAATACAACATTTTGCTAAGAAAGAGCTTAGAAAAAACTACAATCCTCTGCGAAAACTGAAAACAAACTCCTTTGCACATGCAGCCTAGAACTCCCTATATGCTTTTCTTCTCGTGGTAGAGGAAGTAGGATATGGATTAAAAGTCATTAGTGAGTATTGTTACTCGTGTCGACCAGCTTACTTGCATTTGGTGTTGGTTAACAAATTTCTCTATCTTGATTCCTTTGGAGATTCTGCAGTGACCTTGGCAAAGAGGATCTTGACTTTTCCATCTTCTTAAGCTCCAAAATCTGCTCAAATCGCCCCTATATGCTTGCAAAAGTTGCAAGTGCCTACAATGCTGTCATAAATAACCTCCATCTGCTTGGAAAATACTGTAAGTTATCATAACTGCTCAATATAGGTATTACCTATTTTCCTTTCCTATACAAGTAAAAATGACTTAAGGAAGATTCAATGTTCCAAAAGGGCGTAGATAATTTCCAGAGACCAGTATTTGATGTGTGTCACTCAGTCATAGCTTGCTTCATCTTCACATGTCCATCATCTATGCACGCCTCTGCCATTGATTCATTGTTTCCATGATGACTGTTCCCTGTCAAAAGCTGTACACTGTTCATTTATGACAAAAATCATTATCTTCCACACATTTTGTTCTCTATGTTGTGTATTTATCGCTGCAGGTTACCTTTTGGGGCTTGACGTTTATCACTATTTTGGCGTGTGATACTTCCTTTTATTCATGGTCCGCAGTCTGGCTTGATTGTCTCCTAACTCTCTAACAACCATAGTTGATTGTTCTTCTTGTTAATTGTCAATTTGGTTACTATCTTTCAGTCTCTATGCATAAGGAGGGTAGATACAACTTTACAACGGCCATCATTGGCAAATGAGTCTCTCCCTTATCATACTTTGTTACTGCCTTGTATTTGAGTACTGCCACTGTGCCTTCATCCATGTAACTGTGAACTGTTCATTGCTTTGATGATCCTGAGCTTGATTTGTTAGACCTTAAGAAGCACACACAACTGAGAGGGGGGTGGGGTGAATCAGTTGTGTCACAATATCAATAAACTTTGACCAACTTACAAACTTTAATCTCAGATTTGAATGATAAACATTAAAGCAAGATCTCAACACAATAAGCAACACATAATACCAAGATTTTGACGTGGAAACCATGTTAGGGGAAAAAATAGGGTGGGGATGGAACCCACAAGATGAACACACTCAGTAATAAGTATTGTACCTTGTTAGGAGTATTACAAAGGGTTGTGTACATGCATTCAGGCACACTGCCTAGAGCTCACTGCTCAAATACAATAAGAACAAGGCACACTGCCTTACAACATCGACCGATCATAGATCAAAGAGGACTTACAATCCAAACACACGAAATGATTGATAGCATCTGTTATGCCAAAACAGTTCTAATGAAGCACACAAATCTTATAACATCATATACATCATTTATCCCATCTGTACTCACACACTCTAACAGACTCGCAACATCAAATGATTACATGTATAAATACAATCGGTCAACTCACCTCAATTAGGTCAGCCAGGGACCTAATTGCAAACAATTAATAAATTACAATTTATTCCACAATGCGATCCGTTGAATGTCGGCCAGCGACCTAATTGCAAACAATTAATAAATTACAATTCATTCCACAATGAGATCCATTGAATGTCGACCAGGACATTACAATGATCCATATCAATAACTTCGACCACGCTCAAGATCCTGAAATCACCCTCTAAACCTTCGCAACATGTTACATCAGGTCAACTAATACCAAATTAAGAACACCAACACGTTACATGAGAATCATGCAACCGGATCACTTCGACCAATGTGAACCAACAACATGATCATAACATGATCAAGAAACATCAACAAGCAAAGTGAAATACCTCAACAACCTTAGCGTCAACACTAACTGAGGATCTAAATCCATCTCTGCACTGTTCATCAGCAATAATATCTACAATCTTTGTTACTCAAGAAAAATAGCTTGCAAGTATCCAAATCATGAACCAATCGAGTTGAGGACACATGCACATCCCAAACTCACTATTAGGTTAACAACCAACAACTCTTCAACACTGATCCAAAAACTGAAATTCTGTCACTTCCTGAACAACAAAAGTACTAGTATTTGATAAATCAATCATAACTACATACATTTCAGAAAAGAACTGTATGATCGCAACTGTAGTTCTTTTGTTTAGTATCCATACCAAGCCATTCAACTTACTGAACTTACTAGAAACACTGTCTTTAATAGTAGAGATATGTTGACATCAATGTCAAAACATTAATGCCATCATATATATGCATATTTCGAACAACATATCAACAACATCCAATAATCTCCCCCATTGGCATTGATGACAACATATGATGTGAAAAATTCAATCAATGCATAAAGAAACAATATCAACAACAATATCAGCAATATCCACAATATGACATCTCTGTTGACAACCTCTTCCTCATAGCCTCATACAAAATATCTCTCCCCAAAGTTTACTTATTTTTCACATGAATATCTCTCCCCCTTTGATATCAATGACAAAGTTGTGTATGCACTAAGTCATGGAGGCCAAAAATCTGAATAACACATCTCATGAAATATTTACCACACACTATTTCCCCTAAGGAGCAGCCACCAAACATCAATCAAGAAGAATGAAAGGTTTGTAAGCACACTGGATACGAACCCAAAACTCGGCTCTTTAGTAGATACATACTCCAATCTGACTTCTTTCTCACTCACTTTGTCTCTCAAGAAATGGTATTTGATAGAAATATGCTTTGTCTTTGAATGCAACATAGGGTTCTTTGAAAAATTTATAGCATTTGAATTGTCACAATATATAGCAATAGGCTCATTAGTGTATATTTTGATATCTTTTGATATTTGTTTCATACATTCCACTTGTGTTCAATTAACATTTAACAACAACATACTCAACTTCAACAGTAGATTGTGATATACAATTTTGTTTCTTACTTGCCTATGAAACTAATCTCTTACCCAATAAGAATGCTCCTCCACTAGTGCTCTTTCAGTCATCCACATTACTTGCCCAATCTGCATCAGTATATGCACTCAATGTGAAATCATTATCTTTACCATACCATAAGCCATAATCAACTACTCCCTTGAAGTATCTAAATATCCTCTTAACAGAAGCAATATGTGATGCGTTAGGTTTTGCTTGAAATCTAGCAATAATGCAAACATCATTCATAATGTCAGGTCTAGTTTGTGTCAAGTATAACAGTCCACTGATCATTGATTTGTATCAAGTCTGATTTGCATTAGGTGTATCATGAATCTTTTTCAATTTATAACTAGTAATTATAGGAGCACCAATAGGTTTTGAATCTTCTATACCAAATTTCTTCAATAATTCTTTCACATACTTAGATAGAGAAATGAGAATACCCTTATCTGTTTGTGTAATTTGCAGTCCAAGAAAGAATTTCATCTCACCTATCATAGAAATCTCAAATTTCTTTTGCATCTCATTAGAAAATTCCTTACTTCGCTTGTCATCTCCACCAAAAATTATGTCATCCACAAAGACTTCAACAATCAAAATATTATCATCAACAATTTTGAAGTACAAATTACTGTCAGCAATACCTTTATTGAAACCAATCTTCAATAAATACTTATCTAACCTCGCATACTAGGCTCTAGGAGCTTGCTTCAGTCCATATAAAACTTTCCTCAATCGGAAAACCATGTCATCTTTATCAGTCAAGGAAAAACCATCCGGTTGCTCAATGTAGACTTCTTTCAACTCTCCATTCAAGAATGTAGACTTAACATCCATCTGATATACTTTGAAATTTTTGTAAGTAGCATATGCAAGAAACATTCTAACATCTTCAATTCTAGCAATAGGAGCAAAGGTCTCCTCAAAATCAATACCTTCCATCTGAGAATATCGCTTACGAACAAGTCTGGCTTTGTTCCGAATCACTTCACCTTCCTCATTCATTTTTTTTTGAATACCCATTTAGTAGCAATTACATTCTTGTCCATAGGTCTAGGAACAAGAATCCATGTCCTATTCTTTTCAATTTGTTCCAATTCTTCTTCCATAGCTTTGAACCAATTTTCATCTTTGCATGCTTCATCAACATCTTTAGGTTCAATCTTAGAAATCAAATGAATTTCATTTCTAGCAATTCTTCCTCTAGTTTGAACACCTTTGTTTTTATCACCAATAATCTGATTCTCTGAATGATTTAGCTTAACATACCTTGGAGTCTTCGGATTTGCATTTGTAGCTGACTCTTGTGTTTCCAACTCTTCCTCATCTCCAACTTCTTCATTTTGTTCTACCAATACATTCTGATTCTGATTCTGATCCCGTGCTCTCACAATCTGACTTCCTTTTTCTTCATCTGATTCATAACTGCAAGATCTAATTGGTTTCTGAAAACTTTCATCCACTTTCACATTAGCACTCTCAATTATCTTTCTCAATCTATGATTTTAACATTTGTACGCTTTGCTCTTTGTAGAATAACCAAGAAATATTCCGTCATCACTTTTAGGATGAAACTTTCCTCAATCTTCATCTCTCTTAACGTAACATTTGCTTCCAAAGATTCTGAAATATTTCATAGCAAGAATATGACCATACAAAAGCTCATAAGGAGTCTTACCAGTACCGTGCTTGATTTGAACACAATTAAGTGTATAAATAGTAGTGCTAACAACTTCTCTCCAATAGATCTGCGAAACGTTTCCTTCAATCATCATAGTCGTTTTAGTGTCAAGAATTGTTCTATTTCTTCTCTCTGCAATTCCATTCTGCTGTGGGGTTCGCAAAGCAAACATCTATCTCTTTATCCCATGTTCTTCACAAAATGCATCAAATTCTCTAGATGTAAACTCTCTACCTCTATCAGATCTCAAACATTTCATCTTCATACCCGTCTCAGTCTCAACCATAGCTCTAAAGATCTTGAATTTATAAAATGCCTCAGATTTTTTCTTTCAAAAATGTAACCCACATCATCCTTGAATAATCATCAATGAATAGAGTAAAGTGTCTATCTCCAAAATTACTTCTAGTGTTTGTAGGACCACATAAATTAGTATGTACCAAGACTATCTACTTTTGTAGATAGATTTAGTTAGCTTGCCCAATTGACATTCTTTACACAATGCATTAGCAGGCTTCAACAATCTATGTAAATCTCTTACAACATTTGTAGTGCTTATCTTCACAATGTTATCAAAGTTTACATCACAAAATCTCTTGTGCCACAACCAACTGTCATCAATTTTTGCAATCAAACATCTATTCTCTGAGTTGTTTAAATAAAATACATTACTTCTGGTCTTTGTACATGATGCAATCTCAATTCCAGTGCTTCCAATGATTTTACACATTCCATTCTTGAGTTCCAAGTGATATCCCTTATCAACTAATTGTTTAACACTCAAAAGGTTATGCCTGAAACCTTCAACATACAAAACAATATCAGTATTACTCTTACCATCAAGTGTAATTGAACCTCTTCATTTGATCAGACAGGGAGCATTGTTACCAAATCTTACAACTCCACCATCATTGTCTTCAAGCTTCACAAATTTGCTTTTGTCTGCGGTCATGTGATGTGAACATCTGATGTCAATAACCCAATCATCTCTTTTATCCACATGCGAAACCGAGGCTTTTTCTTCATTAGGATTCTCATCTTTGATAGCAATGAACACAATTTCTTCTTCACTCTTCTCATATTCATGATTTGTTGTTCCTTCATCAACCACATAGTAGCATTTCTTCTGATATTTATGTTTGAACTTCTTATGCTTGTATTTAGGCTCTTTGTTAGGACATCTAGAAGCAATCTGACCAATCTTATTACATGCAAAACACTTCAAAGGCAACTTTCCTTCATACTTACCAGATCCCTTAGGTAGCTTCTTGGCAAATAGGGCTTCAAGTTCTTCAAGCTCTCTTTCTTCTTTCTGAATTTGTTCCCATTCCTTAGCGTATCTACCAAGCTTAGATGAACTTTCACCATGGTCATATCTTTGCTTATCTTTAGAAATAGCAGCTTTAAATGCAGCTTTAACTTTAGGAAATACCAAGCTTAGATGAACTTTCACTAGGGTCATATCTTTGCTTATCTTTAGAAATAGTAGCTTTAAATGCAGATTCAACTTTAGGAAATCTATCTCCAGATTCACTCATTTCAAAAGAAGATAACTTACCAACCAATGTATCTCTTGTCATAGTAGACACTGTTATGATTTCTTTAATAACAACAACTTTATGATTGTAAGTAGGAGGCAAGGATCTCATAATTTTAGAAACAATCACATCTTCATCTAATGTTCCACCAGCGCATCTAATTCCACAATCAAATTCAATGATCTTATTCACATAGGTAGTAAAGTTCTCATCTTCGCTCATCCTCATTGTTTCATATTTTCCTTTCATGTTTTGTAGCTTTGCTTGCTTCACAAACTTGTCTCCTTCATATAATATTTCTAACTTTTCGCATATTTCATGTGCAGTCTCCTATCCTAGAACATTTATATATTCAGCATCTGATAAGGTATTCTTCAAGGCTTCATATACTCTGGTATTAATCACGAATTCCTTCTTCTCATGAGTAGTCGCAGTAGCAAGATCAACAGGAGGCTTGTAATTTTTATAACTAACAATCCAATGTTCTTCGCTAAGACATCTTAAGTGAGTAATTATTCGGTCCTTCCATATAGTATAATTTGTTCCTTCAAATCTCAGACTATCCTTCTTAAAGGTCGACATCCCATATCTCCTCAAGCGGTCAAGCTTCTCAAAGAGGACATTAGCTCTGATACCAATTGTTAGACCTTAAGAAGCACACATTCAACTGAGAGGGGGTGGGGGTGAATCAGTTGTGTCACAATATGAATAAACTTTCACCAACTCACAAACTTTAATCTTAGATCTGAATGATAAACATGAAAGCAAGATCTCAAAACAATAAGCAACAAATAACACCAAGATTTTGACGTGGAAATCCTGCTAGGAGAAAAACCACGGTGGGGATGGAGCTCACAAGATAAATGATCTCAGTTATAAGTATTGTACTCTGTTAGGAGCATTACAAAGGGGAATGCACATGCATTTAGGCACATTGCCTAGAGCTCACTGCTCAAATACAATAACAAGGCTCACTGCCTTACAACATCAACTAATCATAGATCAAAGAGGACTTACAGTCCAAACACACGAACTAATTGATAGCATCTGTTATGCCAAAACAGTTCCAATGAAGCACAGAGATCTCTGTCTTATTTTAGATTCCACTCATACCTCTTCTTACAACATCATATACATCATTTATCCCATCGGTACACATATTGTCACACACAGTCACACACTCAACTTCAAATCATTACATCTATAAATACAATCCATCAACTCATCTCAACTAGGTTGGCCAGGGACCTAATTGCAAATAAGTAATAAATTACAATTCATTTCACAATGTGATCCATTGAATGTCGGCTAGGACATTGCAATGACCCATACGAATAACCTCAAACACGCTCGAGATCCAAAAATCACGTTCAAACCTTCGCAATACGTTACATCATCAAGTCGACTAAGACCAAATGATGAACACCAACACGTTACATGAGAATCATGCAACCCGATCACTTTGACCAATGCGAACCAGCAACACGATCAAGAAACATCAGCAAGCAACGTGAAATACCTTAGCAACCTTACCATCAACACTAACTCATGATCTAAATCCATCTCTGCACTGTTCATCAACAATAATATTTGCAACCTCTGTTACTAAAGAAAAATAGCTTGCTAGTATCCAAATCATGAACCAGTCGAGTTGAGGACACATATGCATGTCCCAAACTCACTACTAGGTTAGCAACTAACAACTTTTCAACACCGATCCAAAAATTTGAACTCTCTCACTTCCCGAACAACCAAAGTACTAGTCTTTGATAAATCAGTCATAACTCTCACAAATCATCATGCTAACATCTGCGAATCAACTCGAAACATCTCAAAACAAAACTGTACGATCACAACTATAGGTCTTCTGTGTAGTATCTTGTAATGTCCCCTTTTTCTGGTACATTAGAGAATTCATTGGCCAACCTTATAATAAATTAAATGACTTAAGGGGACTTAAAAGGGAGATTATAAAAGTCAATTTAATATTATAAGGAGAGTTAATAAGCGACAAAAGGGATAGGAGACGAAAAACAAAGAAGAGGAAGTTGAAGAGACACCCCTTGACGCATTAAATAAGGGAATGAAGACTCATTTTGGCATGCTTGGTTATTGATTTTGGAATTGTCTCTTGGAGATTGGAAGCTTTCAGTTTCTTTTCAGCCTTGTGGACGGAAACCCTTTTGGCTTAAAGGTGGATTTGACGTAGCCCTTGTTCATCATCAAAGTGGATTCACATCAGAATTCACCATTGAGTTTTCAGATTCTTCTTGCATCCAGCCTAACTGTATTTGCTGTTTATAAGATTGGATTATTTTCTTAGTTATTGTATTGCTGATGTAAAATACAATAATGGTTATTTTTGAGGGTTTAATTTGAGTAAATTGCTGGTTTATTACTGGAATATATGTATTTGTTGCAAAGTTGATCATTGAATAAATTCTGGAAATTATTTGGAGTTGTTGTGAAAACAATATCCCACCCAGGATATTTCAGTGGTAGAAAGCAATATCCCACCCGAGATATTTCAGTGGTATCAGAGCTGGTTCTCTTGCCAGCCTGTGAGGTTTTTTTTGAGTAACAGAGAAGGGGAAGTCGATTGCTTGGGAATCAGAGTATAAATTTGTAGGAGACTCAAGTATAGTGGAAAATATGTTTGCCATGAATTTTAGCACGACAATGGAAAGAAGTTTAAAATATTAAAATAAATAAAATCAAAGGCTTATGTGACGGGTTTGTGCCAGAAGTTTTTGGGAATATTTTAACGGAGTTATTTTCTTTTATAAGCCATGGCTATTGTTTAAAAGGCATACATTAATCAAATTATTAATATATTTTGGCGTGAGGGAAGAAAGAGCCGAATTTTTTATAGGTGAACTTGTTGATTCATTTTGGTCTAAAAGAAGCCGGAGAACTAATCTTTTGGGCGATGTATTATATAAAATTCATTTGCCCAAACTTTAGTGGGTTTGTAATTATCAGGTCTTCATTCCTTTCAGAAGCCGAGACATTGTGATTTTGGGTATTTCAAATATTTATTTATCATTTTGTTAGCCGCTATTGTTCAACTTATAAATGATTGCAAAGTTTAATATTTTTGTTGTAATCTGGGAGGAGACTATAGTTCGGAATATTAACGGAAATGAGAATTTGATTATTGTGTGTGAAATTGTCTTTGCGCGACTCATCTCATCCCCGTTGGAGCTTTGCTTTGGTCGAACCTCGCTGTTTATGTCGTTGGACCTTTCGTTTAGTCTTGAGAACACTTACTCTTGCCGCAATTGTTGACAAACTTACCTTCGTTTTTGTTTGAGGATTTTGGGAATTCTGAAGGGTGGTAATTATTGTGTGCCGTGACTTCTTTTCATATCCTTGCCGTGAACAGATTGTCTATGCGGAGGTCTCTGGCCAGTATTGTCGGGAATATCATTGGCATCAAGTGTGGGAGATGGAGTTTTTGGAAGCTATTGAACAGTTAAAAGGAAAGGGTCACTGTTTCACGAATGAGAAAACTCAAGATTATTTAACAAATTGTCACTGTAAGTTTGTATGTGGAAAAAACTAGCGCTTCCACCTCTCTCTAAACTTTCTCACGGTAAGATGATTTTGGGAGTTTTTGGCAATGGTAATAAGGTGTCCTTGAAACAATAGAATCACCTGTGAATTCTGATTAGAGTGCTTGCGTGAGCTTTTGCACTCAAGAGGAGAATGAAACGTTTATTTTCAAGCTAGGCTACAGTAGAAATTATTGGCAGTACCAAGAACAGTGCATGCAAAATGATGTTGTAATTAAATTAAATAGTGCTGGAGTAGCAACCCCCGTCATCAACTCATTGTTGGAATATTAAATTTGCCGACGAACTGCTGAAGTTTAATGGATGCTTCCTGAGTTATTCCTAGTGTAGAAATTATTCTTGAGCTATTCCCGAGAATTGAAAGGGTGGCATTAATTGACTGGGAAGTCTTTTGAACCATTTCAAGCACATAAAGGAGGCCTTCATACTCTTCACACAAACCTTCTCCCTTTGTTGCAGCTGGGTCTCGGGCCTACTAGGAACCCTGTTACATTGCTGGAGTCATATTTCAGATTAAGGCTCTAATTTCTGGGCAGAGATTCTTGTTAGTGCAGACATTGGTTATATTCGTTTCAACTACAGTCAGGCAGAGATGTCGAGTTTGAAGTAGTTGCTATAACTCTACTGTTTATCTAGAATTGCTGTATTATTTCTGAGCATCCTTTGAGAACGTGTGGTCCAGTGATCAGTTACAGAGGGAGACTACTGGATTGAGCAACCATGTCCTCTCCCGTTGTTGTTGTGCACATTCTGAGAAACTATGGGACTGATTCCGGAACTCTACAATCTATTGGTTCTGGGAAAAAATATTAGCAGGTTTAATTTAGTTGCAAACCTCTGTTTTTCTGTTCGTTTAGCTGTGAAATAGTTATCTACTTGAATGTGTATGTTCTGCTGCAAACACTAGTAAAAAATTAGAGAACCAGTTCACATACTAATTCAAAGACAAAGCTATTTGACTAAATGTTTGTCCATGGAAACACATTTAAGTGTGAAAGAGAGTAAAAACGAGAAGCAAATAGGGGTGCTTATTACAATAAAAAAGATATGCGAGTTTCCAGTTTCCTATACAGCTATGATAGTAGTGACAGTATCCTGATACAGTGAAAAGTGTCAAAGAACAGAACAAGAAACTTAGTGATCAGATATCGAGCAATCTATTGGACGAAAATACCTTTGAGAAGAGGACAAAATAAAGCAGCGTTAGTGCATAAATTTTCAGTGGAAACATGGGTAATTTTACAGTGCATCAGATTTGGTGAAATTCAGTTTGGAAAATTTTGGTACAAACAGGGGCAGCATACTAGCAAAATGAAGACAATGACAGATTTGAAAAGTTCTTTTTCTCGAAAGAATTTAATGACACCTTTAATGGTGAACAACTAAGAGACATACATAAAGAAATTGAAATAGGAAATGAATTATATTGCCTTGGATGGCAATTGGAAAGTATGAAATGTATGGGAGGTGTGCTTGTCAATTTGGAAGAGATAGATTTATATCTATCTAGGATAGATCAAACTGATTGTAGGCTCCTCAAGTGGGCCTTGCAGCCTTCTATGGTTGCCTTAGTTCATTCTGGATTTATGGAACATCCTCACAAAGAAGTTAGACTCGCAGTTTCCACACGCCTTAGCGAAATAATCAGGATTACAGCTCCTATTACACCTTATGCTGAGAACATTTTGAAGCAGGCACTACAGCTAATTATGGACAGTTTAGGTGGATTAAATAATGACAAGGGTCCTACCTTTGGTAAGCAGACAAAAATCTTGGGACTAATGGCAAAAACTAGATTTTTTATTCTCTTATTGGACTCAGTTGAAAGATGATTCAACAGTTATTTCAGTGCTTCTTAAGAAATTTTAGAAAACATCATCCAGACCATGTGAAAGCTTGCATAAAAACAATTATGTCGTTAATTCTAGATGGGGAAGAAGATGTGTGCAAGCAAGTACAACCAGATCTACTGGCTTTTTGGAGAGGAGAATATAAAATTTCCCCTACCGCTTATGAGCTAGCAGAAGAATTGATTGAATGTAAGATTGAAAAGTTCAGTGATATCATGACGGATAGTGAGTTGATTGTAATGAGAATACAGGTTGCGGGATCTCCAGGAATGAGCAAGAACTGAATGAGAAGAGAGCAAATCTATTTCACATGTCAACAAACTTGGAACACCTAATTACAATTGTGGTGATAGGGATAAAGATAAGGTAGCCAAAGAAATTCAGACCAGCAGGGAAAGTGATAAGAATTTCACTAATGTTCCCCACAAAATGACACGGTCATTGGAGATAATATGAATCCAACTATTGTCAAAGGTATGGGATGTTCAAAACTCTACTTTGGTGACTTAGAAGCTGACATTGACAAATTTTCGGTTAAGGATTGTGACAGCAAGTTGGATGCCTTGAACAGTTCATGTCATGAGGAATTGTTGGATGATGTAACAACGACCTTACCTTTACATACAAATCAAATTGAGGCCTATGATGACATTAATGACACATTTGAGTGTTGTGCTGAATCATGTGTTTCTTATAGCAATAACTCACTCATACTTGATATTGAATTAGAGGAGCAATCAAAAATAGAATTTCAGGAAGATCGTGTTGTGGATGACCTACTAGAAAATGTATGCCAAAATGACCATGGTTCTTTGAAGAATCAGCTGAAAGTTAATGATGATGCTGTTATTGCAGCTCTTGTACATCATGATAGCACTCACAGAATCATTGAAGATCTTCACATGAAGGATTGGATGGAAAAAGGTCAAAGTGGTATAGGAAGCGAGTCTTATGTTGCAGATTTACAGGGGGTCAAAATAGATTTTGAGATTTGGAAATCAAAGTATTTATGTTTACTTTCAGACCGCTTAATGTTGCTCAGGAGACATTAGGTAATACTCGGTTTGCCCGTCTTAGGGAACAAGAGAACAAGGGAGGGTCTGAGTCTTTCAGGGAGGTGATCAAGGAACTTGATAGCATTTAGCAGACTTATGTCTTGGATAGCTGCCCCAAGAAATTGTTGGAACCACTAGAACGACAAGTTGAGAGGGAAAACATTCAGTGGATTGACAATTATTTATTTGAGATGGATGCTGATTTGACATTTGATAATCCTTTTTTTGAGCTAGGTGAGTAAGATATTTCCAATTCACATGATGATGATGAGAATGATTGCAGGATTCGGGATCTAGGAGTTGACAGATTGAGCACCTTGCATTGTGAGGATTGGGTTGGGTTACTTCATTGTTTGAGGCATAGAGCAGACACGTTTGGAGTAGCCCAACAAGTAGAAGTAGCAGTGTCTCTCAGGATGGTTTGGGACCCATGGAACTTACGGTTGGACGAGTTGCACTTGGACATCCTTCCTTAGAGTATGACAAGATTTTATGTTAGTTGTTCCAGTATAGAGTGTAAAGCTTTTAGCAGGTTCATATGGGATCCTGGTATTCATGTATGGCTACATGATTGCTTGTGGACATGCAATCTCAAGGAGGGAGGACTGTAATGTCCGCTTTTTCTGGGACATTAGAGAATTCATTGGCCAACCTTATAATAAATTAAATGACTTAAGGGGACTTAAAAAGGGAGATTATAAAAGTCAATTTAATATTACAAGGAGAGTTAATAAGAGACAAAAGGGCTAGGAGATGAAAAACAAAGAAGAGGAAGTTGAAGAGACACCCCTTGACGCATTAAATAAGGGAATGAAAACTCATTTTGGCATGCTTGGTTATTGATTTTGGAATTGTCTCTTGGAGATTGGAAGCTCTCAGCTTCAATTTCTTTTCAGCCTTGAGGACAGAAACCCTTTTGGCTTAAAGGTGGATTGGACATAGCGCCAGTTCATCAGCAGAGTGAATTCACATCAGAATTCACCATTGAGTTTTCAGGTTCTTGCATCCAGTCTAACTGTATTTGCTGTTTATAAGATTGGATTATTTTCTTAGTTATTTTATTGCTGATGTAAAATACAATATTGGTTATTTCTGAGGGTTTAATTTGAGTAAATTTCTGGTTTATTACTGGATTCTCTGTATTTGTTGCAAAGTTTATCTTTGAATAAATTATGGAAATTATTTGGAGTTATTGTGAAAACAATATCCCACCTGGATATTTCAGTTGTAGAAAACAATATCCTACCTGAGATATTTCATATCCGTACCAAGCAATTCAACTTACTGAACTTACTAGGAACACTGTCTTTAACTTTAGAGATATGTTGACATCAATGACAAAACATTAATGCTAGCATATATATGCATAATCTGAACAACTTCTCAGCAACATCCAACATGACCATCTTTTCTAATATTTGGAAACCCCTTGGGATTATCATAATGATTCTTTAGCATAGTGGGATGTCAGATCTTTCACTGGCATATCTCTTCAATCTCCGTTCCAGGACTGTCATGAAAGTTTTGTAGGTGGTCTTTACATGAAAGGAACTTATTCCTTTTGTAAGAGACTTTTAACACTCTATTTACCTTGAAAGGACTGTGGCTATGTCATTGTCCCGATTTCATTCATTAGGTGGTCACTATCTGCAAATAATCACTATCTGTTGAGAGAGTCACTAGAATGTGGTTGACAATCTTGGCATGACTATTCCTAAATGTTTTGTGGTTGTAGCTGTCTTCTTATGCCTGTCCTGTGCCTCATGGTTTTTCTACTCAACTTTTGTAATGTCCCCTTTTTATGTTATCTTGGACACTACGTGATTTAATGCAATCTTATGGCTAAATCTATGTGATTATGAATGCAGAGCCATAAATGTATGTATGACTGGTAATTCCAAGTGCTATGAAATGAAATATTGAAGGATAATGCGTTTATATATATGACTAGTAATTTAAATGCTAAAATGGATAAAGTGAACTAATGAATTATTATGCAAGTATGCAGTATAAATTAACAATGTATTATGATGCAACAATTATGCAATGAATGAAGATGGAATAATATACATTTACAACTGTATTTCCAATGCCGCAATGGAATACAATGAATCTTAACAAGGCTGCAACTCCAATAGATACTTAGTAGCTCAAATATATATTAATGGTTATCTTTGATAAAACAATATGGAATATGCACATACGTTGCGAGCCATCTTTGATAGACAATAAAATTTATGCTGTTATGACAGGATAATCAATGACATAGCGTTGTCTCTGATATACTTGATATGACTTATGCAATCTGCTATTCTGGAGCCGTCTCTGATATAGAATTATGATTTCTGCTTGATATATGGTGTCGTCTCTGATCTGCTGTATAATGCTTGCACTTGAATCTATAAGGTTGCGATAGCAAGCGAAATGCTCAATGAGCGATATCCACAAATGGAATGGTTTATAAAATCAATAATCAATACACGTTACAATGATATGGTATCGATATATGTATTCATCATCGACCTGTGAAGGGACATGATGGAATATTCACCTCTCCATGAAGAGTCACCACTTATCGTGCCATAATAATTATCAACCATAAAAGATAATTTAGCATCTCTTGTTATGATTGATATTGCTATTACCGCTTTCCTCCCTGTAGTCAATTCGATCCTTGACAATCCCACCAATCACAGCTAATGAAGATTATCGTTCTATGCTTTGTTACAACTTGTATAATCCGATCTTTGTCGCTATCAGTCTTAGTTGTCTATTCTTATTCCCTTCAACTACTATTTCTTCATGCACGTACCTCGTTGATCTGTACTAGCGAGGATATCGTTTTGCCTTATAAGAATTTCATCGATGGTGTTGAATAGGAATATTGGTTTGTCATTACTAGAGTCGATGTTATTGCTCTCCTTGTAAGTGGGTATCTTATTGGAGTCTTATAATATTATGAGATGTTCTTCACTCATTGTTTGGATACAAATGAAGGCATCTCAATTCCCCTTATTGTAAGATAGTCTTACTTTTGACCACTACTTATATTCAAGGTAAGATATACTTTGAGGGTTTTCTTTAGAAGTTTAAATCTTTAATTAAAACTTATAAAATCATTTTATTGATTGAAGTCTCTAGTTTGGGGACTCCCAGTCTCCCCTTGTTGAAAATGCTTGCCCACAAGCATTCGTATATTGTCAATGATTTCAAGATCCCAAATTTGAACTTGCCATCTTTGTATAGCATAACCACATTGATAAGAATGATTATTCACTGTGATGGTGGTAGAGATTTGAATAATCAATCTCCATGAGTTTAGTAGACCTTCTATTGTAGTTATCTTAATTGGAACACAATGATAATTCTTATCTTCCATGAGGTGTGTGATGGAATAATGAGTCGTTTTGTTCCAATTGGTTTTTACTTCTTTCTCGACGGAAGATGCACCGGGATCCCAAAACTTATTTTCATCTCTTCCTTCAAATGAATTCAAACTATATTCTTCACTCACTTCAAAGAGTGGGTTGTCACAAATCCGGTCAACTTCAACTCTAATTAATGGATTATGAATAAGTTGATGATTACTTTTGTCTCTAAACTCAATTTTATCTTTCTCCACCCTCTCTTCATCTGACTTCTTCGAGTCATTATTATTTTGCCTTATTCTCAACTTTGCTAGTTTATCAATTTCAAGATGATGGAGTGGAGCACACCAAGGAACTGTTGTATTATCCTCCTTATTTGCTACTAGGGATGAAAGAATGTTGTGTTTGAAGTTTGAACAACTTCAAATAATTAGAATTATAACTTCTTACATCAATCTCTCTTATACCTTCTCTTGGGTATGGTTTTGTATAATTAGACTCACAGTTCTTATAAGTCTGTATGCCTGATTCACTTGTGATTAAAGATATGCTTGAAGATTCTTCTGCTTTCATTTCCTTAGAGGTGTCGGGAATAATTTCTTCTTCAGGTATTTTTGACTCCTTGGAATGTATAGTGACCATGTCTTGATTTTCATCTTCTTGTTGTGTTTGATGATCATCCCTCTCTCTGACCTCTTCGAATGTTTTATGTTTTACACTTTCTTTCTTTGAGGCAACCAATTCCATTCTCTCCATTGATGCATGGACATGAGAGAGTCATGGTGCAACTGTTGTGTTGCAACCTTTTATCCCTCGTTCCTTATAGTGTGTGTGATGTTCATCTTCCCTTTTGAAGTCCACAAGATGACTGCTATATTTCTGAGGAGAGTATTTTATTCGTAGATCAATGTAGTCCTCTAAAGAAATATCTTGGTGCAGATTACTATACAACCAATCATGTCGAAATTGCTCATATACAATTTCTGATTCTGGCTCTTGTCTCCATTGGTCTTGTAAATCAGCAAAAGTAACATCTTGTTGTTCTTTCTTTTGAAGGAAAGTAGGAAGGTTTGGTCTATATTTATGGGCATGATGTCTTGAATATTTATCTATTTCTCTTTTCTCTTGTTTTCTGTGATTGCTGTTGGTTGGTTAGTAATGTAGACAATTGATCAAATTTCTCCTGTGTTTCTTGACCATGCATTGAAGCATGTGGTTGCAGAGTTCTCATCTTTTCCCATGTTTTGAAACTTTAAATTAGTTCCTTAATCGTTTCTATTTTCTACAATCTGAATGTTCATCACACAAGCTGGCAGGATTATAGAACTGATACCAATTGTAATGTCCCCATTTTATGTTATCTTGGACACTACATGATCTAATGCAATATTATGGCTAAATCTATGTGATTATGAATACAGAGCTATAAATGTATGTATGACTGGTAATTCCAAGTTCTATGAAATGAACTATTGAAGGATGATGCAATTATATATATGACTGGTAATTCCAAATGCTAAAATGGATAAAGTGAACTAATGAATTATTATGCAAATATGCAGTATAAATGAACGATGTATTATGATGCGACAATTATGCAATGAACGTGTAATGTCCCTAATCATTCTCCTTATATAATTCCCTACAAAACCGACGTTAGTACAAAATATTATTAAATATTTATATGACACTTACTCTATTCTAAGTTAGTAAGGGGAATTTGACCCTAGGAACTGCCTCTAGGTCAGGCTTCACATAATTCCCGATTCTCGGCTTGAGGGATATAATATCCACTCTAAGCAATCGAGCACTCGACCGCCTTTCCATAGAGCACTGCTTCTAGGTTCTCTTGGAAACAGACACCGTTATCCAAGCCTACACATATGCATATGACTGGCTATCAGTATATATACTACTTACATGAGATTATAACAATCTCGATACTAGGGAAACTATAACAATTTCCTCTAGCCGCCTCCAGATAAGAATCCATCTCTAATGAATATAAGATTCATTCTATATGTTATCCAAATCATCATTTTAGGGCACATACCCTGAGATTAGGGAAACCATGACAATCCCCTCTAGCCCCCTCCAGATAGGAATCCATCTCTAATGAATATAAGATTCATTCTATATGGTATCCAAATCATCATTTTACGACGCATACCCTGAGACTAGGGAAACCATGACAATCCCCTCTAGCCCTCTCAAGATAGGAATCCATCTCTAATGAATACAAGATTCATCCTCTATGGTATCCTATATCATCATTTTCGGAATCCCATCTCTAATGAATTTGACATTCATTCTATATGGTATCCGATATCATCATTTAAGACACACATATAAATGTACAACATTAGTATTGATTATAAAATCAAATTTAAGTTTACAATTATACAAGAATGCATTCATTAGGAATTCTCATAATAAATGTAGATCTATCCCAATATATATATATATATAAGTAATTATATAAATGATAGAATATTTACAAACGAGCCTATTATATAATTATACATGTAATTATAAATGAGCCTATTATATATATATATACATATTATAATAAAAAATTAATTAAGAAATAATTTCATACCAAATAAGTCAACTTTCCTTGCTGACTGCGATTACCGATCGCTGGTCTCTGTGTTTCTTTTGTTATCCCAGCCGTTCTTTTCTCCTTCATCCATGCTGAATGCCCCCTCACTATATCCTCATTGGCCATCATAGGTATGATGTGGGAGAGGGAATCACGTCCCCTCCACATCAGTCGCCCCCTTAGGGGTGCGACTGGTTGCAGCAGCAAGGCTGCGGTTCCAGTTGCACCACTAAGGTGACGACCTTAGTCAACAATGCTAACTCCTTTTGCTAACTGTTCCATTATAATAATGTATATATTATAATATATATATATTTTTTTCTATTGAATATATAGAATCAAATTAAAACATGTACGAGAGTATACAATAAAGAAAATCTGCCAGTCCTAGGCCTACAACATGTACTGTCAAAACATGCTAATATCTAGAATATACAAACAGTAAAAGGCTTGCTGCCATATGTTTCTATACAGCAAAATATATCCAGCCTGGCCATATACAAAATTGTGGTGTCTTCTGAGGTTTTGAATTATTCAACTTCCTTGTCCTGCTTGAGATCATCTGCTTCCCATTGCTCATATTTGTTCTCTGAGCTGATTGTGCCTGGGTTATCTCCACCATGGACTGCTGCCTCTTCAATTCTTCTGTCTCTAGTTAGAGTGTTTGGAGGGCAGAGTTCATCTAGGGCTGTCCTGTTGCCACTGGTACCATTGTCAGGTACCATAGTAGGTATTACATTGGTGGTGGAGAAGCTTTGTATGTCTTTAGGGAACAAAATCATGGCTGCTTCATCTATCAGCCTCTGGAATCTTTCCTCAGAAATCTTGATGGATGCTGTTACTTGTTTTAGGATATAAAAATGTGTGAGTTTATGATTAAACTCAGTAAGAACCCTCTTCTTAGATTGGAAAATATCCTCGTTCCTTTGTCTCTAGATGAGTCATAAAATTTCAGTGGTGAGTGTGAGCCAAAAAACATTAAGTTTATTGTCAAAATCATCAACATAACCAGCCAGAACTTCATGCCAAGACAGACTATGTACCTGCCTGCAACAAAATTTATTACCAAAGAAAATAGACAGATTCTTACTAGCCCAAAGACATTCAAAAAACACATGTTCATAAGTTTCAACACAATTGCAAATAGAGCGAAAAATGGGATTCTTAACACTATGAGAAATAAAATAACCAATAGCATGTTTTTTCAAAAGGAAAATCCATTTAAAGAAAATCTTCTTAGGTTCAACCTGACCATGCCACAACAATTCAAAAACTAGATGCCATTTAGTGCAGGACCAGTTCATACCCCAGGGTTTGTTGATATGGGCAAAGATATTATTGCTGTTATTAAGAAGGGAGTAGATCTGTTTACAGGAGGATTTACCAAACAATGTGCCATCCATCCATTTGATGTATTCCATGTTTTGAGAAGAAGTGATACATTTATTAGGAAACCGATTACCCACTGCTTTTTCAATGAGAGTGTAAGTCTTTCTCTGAGAAGAGGGAATATTAAACTTGCTGCCCAATTTTGCCCAAGAGAGTATCCTAGTATCCTCCAGTACATCATTGATAAGAGATATGCCTTTACTATGCTAGTTTTTTGTAGAACAACATTGTGTAAGAGAAAGAAGCTTATTTCTGAGGTATACTCCCCACCATAAGGATCTGTCCAGCACTGAATATTGAGGGTTTTGCCCAATGGCATGTCTAAAACAGCGAAAAGTTCTAATGTGCCTCCATGCCTTCCACAATGCGGAGAAAATTTTAGACCCTGTGACCTTCACCTCAAAGTCACCCATTAGGATGTCAATAAAAGGGACCTTGTTCCAAGATTTGCCTCTTTTGATGGTGGTATTAACAATATTATTCCTGACTAGTACTTTCCAGGGTTCATTGCTTGAGACTGCTTTGATAATCCATTTGGATGCCAACACCATTCCTTGCTTTTTGAGATCTTTAATCCCCAAACCTCCCCGTGCCTTAGGAGTGCAACACCAATTCCAAATGACATTGTACCTTTTCCTATTGCCAATTCCATCTGACCATAGTACATCTCTAATGATTTTTTCCAGCTTGTTGTTTTGATAGTTGGCAAACAACCAAGTAGAAGAAAAGTAAATAGCATGTGAAGCTAGTACCTTTTGTACCACTTGTGCCCTGCCTGCTAAGGATAACAAGTGGGTTTGCCACTTTAAATGCTTCTTTTCAATTTTCCTAAAGATTCAGTTCCACATATCGTTGAGAGAGGGATCAATGGCAAAAGGAATGCCCAGGTATCTGATAATGGCATTAGGACCAGACCATTGCCATCCTTTGAGACTAAGCCAAGGAGGAGGGGTGTTAGCTCATCAAAGGATAACAGACTTATGAGGGGCTATTCTTGCTCCAGAGGCCGTACAAAAAAGTTGAATCCTATTCATCACTGTATCAAAGTTTTGCTCAGAGAGCTCCACAAAGAGGGCAGTGTCATCAACAAACTGCTCAATGAATAGGCTGTCTTGATTAGGCAAGGAAATACCTTTGATATGGGGGGTCCAAATTCAGAGGCTTTCAGAATATAGGTTATTGCATCTGCAACAATCACATAGAGGGCCGAAGCAAGACGGCATACTTGTCTGATGGATCTAGCAAGGGTAATGGGTTCTGAAATATCTCCATTGACTTCTACAACAGTATTAGAGTCCTTGAACAATACTCTAACCCATCTGTAGAAGAACTCCGGGAATCCCAATTTTTCTAACATGGCCAGAACAAAGGGCCATTCAATCCTATCATAAGCCTTTTCAAAATCAAGGAGAATCATAGCAGCATTCTGTTTATTGTCTTTGGCCCAGTGCATAGCCTCCCAACTAGTAATGAGGTTTTCAAGAATGTACCTGCCTTTAATGAAACTTGTTTGAGTGACAAAGATGATATCATTAAGTACTTGAGAGACCCTTTTAGCTAATAGCTTGGCTATCACTTTGTATGACATATTTAGTAGTGTAATAGGTCTCCGGTTTTTGACTTGGGTTTTGTCTCCTTTAGGGAGGAGTTTAATAAGACCTCTATTGACATTAGTCCCCAGAGTCCCTACATTAAAGACATATCTGTATAGTTCAAGGAGTTCAACTGAGATCCATTCCTTGTTAACTTTGAAGAATTCAGCAGGTAGGCCATCAATCCCTCGCGATTTCCCATTTGCTAGGGCCCCAATGGCATCCTCAATTTCTAGAATGGAGATTTCCTTGCTTAAACTGCAAAATTGCTCTTTGATTTTTCTAGGGATGATGCTAATGCATTGTGCCATATAAGTGAAGTTCCCTTCGTTGTGTTCAGAACTGAATAGGTTTTTATAGAATTCCACAAAAGTGTCCATAATATAGTGTTATTATCACTGTTAAGTCCATCTGCTGTCCGTATACCACTAATCATTTCTCTGCTCTGTTTTGTTCTAATAATGTTGAAAAAATATTTTGTACCTCTGTCTCCTTTAATCCAGTTGGCCTTGGCCCTAATCTTTTGACCCTGGATTTTGTATTGTTGTATGGATCTTAGTTTCCCCTTAGTAGCAATCAACTCTTTTTCCAAATTAATATTGTCTCCCTTTTCTTGTAATTCGTTTTCAATAATGATCAGTCTGGAATTGAGCTTCTTTTCTTTGAGATTCCTGTCTTTGGCTTCTTTGGTTCCAATGGTTTGGGATGTGTGGCTCTCCATGCCTCTACAAGCTTATCCCATTTATTAATAGGAGTGGAGTTTGCAGACCTGAATTTTGAGAGGATAGTCACCATCCTCAGGGCTCCCAAATGGTCCTCATTTTCAAGTAAGGAAGTATTCAATTTGAAGAGCTTTCTCTTGGGGTAGGATTTAGTCTGATCTAGTGTGCTTTTAAGGGTGATACAGATACTGCTGGGGGAGTGATCAGACATGCTAGTAGGAGAGACAACAATGGGGAGTTGACCTTGGTGATATATCAACCCAATGTCAAGCAACTTGATATAGACTCTATCAAGTTTGCAGTAGATCCTAGATTTGCTGCTCTGGTTGTTGCACCAAGTAAACCAAATGCCGTCTCCATTACCTTTGAGTCCTTCCATAGGATCATAAATAGCAAAATGTCTCTTAAACCTGGCCCAAAAGAAATATTCATTGCCTTTCCACTCAAATTTGTCTCCTCCTACTTTATCTCTAGGAGACTCAATCATGTTGAAGTCCCCAACAAATGTCCAAGCAACCTCAGGTAAGTTGGAGGTCAGCCACTCCCAAAGTTTTGCTCTATCTCTATAATCATTGGGGGCATAGATATTAAATATCCCTAATCTTTTGCCATTGTTATTTAAGATAATCCACAAAGCTCTGTTACATGGTGATAGTCCATGAGCTATGAGTTTGTCACTCTAGAAGGGGCTGATTAGAGTTGCAAGACCCGCTTTCCCTCTATCATGATTAGAGTATAAGCATTTGGAACTATCCCAGACAATCTTAAGTACATTAAAGGATTGGTATCCAGTAACCTTGATTTCTTGTAAACAAATTATATCTTTACTAGGGAGATTGTTACACCATCTTCTTACAATATATTTTCTGTCCGACATTTCCATGCCTCTCACATTCCAACTATTAATATGTATCTTCATCATTGACCAATTAAGGGTGTTGTGTTTCTGCATAGTCTAGTGAAACATTCAGGGATCTTATTTCCTTTGCTTTTGTTATTCCTATCATTATTTTCGCGACTATTGTTTCTTTCATATGTCTTTCTTTTTTTCTTTTTAGAAATGACTTCAATGAACCCCTCCTCCATGCACTCAGTGACAGTAATGAGTTCCTTATTAACATTAGTATCCTCAACATTTGTTGAAGGTATAGAGACATCAAAAGCTTCCTTCTGTCCTAGAGATGTCTTGGGTGTGTGGACCTCCTTATGTTTTAAAGCCTTTGCATTAATTCTAGCCAGTGCAATTTGCTGGGCATTTTTGGTGCTAGAGCTGTCATCATTAACTTTTTCTCTAGGAACGGGGATATATTGGGGAATAGCAGAATTCCTCTCTGGGGGTCCAGAAGTAGGCAAGTTAGCATGTCTCACTTCATATTCCTCAGCAAACAGAGGATTGTTTAGAGTAACAAAGGTGTCAGCCTGAGAATCAACAGTGGCTTTGGTGTTACTGGTGTTAGGTTGGCTACCATTATTATTACCAGTCTGAAAGTCTTTTTGGATATTTTTAAGCAGAGGGCAATCCTTCTTGTTATGGCCATTTAACTTACAATGGAAACAGGCACCAATGTCGCCAAGTTTAGAGATCTTCCATCAAAATCCACTGATATGCTGTCTGGGAATGAGATCCCCGGTGAGGGAGCCAAGAGAATGCGGGCATTAAGGTGTGGGAGAGTGACCTTGGTGTCTTCAATTTGTAGAGCAGAGCCTAGAGGTTTTAACAACTGAGGTATGAAGGACCAAAATTTTGGCTGAATGCCCTTGAGTTCTACCCAAAAGGGTGAGGCTTGAGAGATAACATTCTCGTGGTTACCTTTGGGAGACCAAGGTAATGCTCTAAACATGGTTTGACCTACGTGCCAAAAACTTTTGTTTAACACCTTCTCTTGCATAGAATGATTTTAAAAAAACACAACAAACAATCCTGTCTGAACCATTCTGCAAAAACTTACACCAATACCGAGATTTTTCCCCCAAACATTATTTATCCAGTCATCTAAATATTTGCGTGCAGGAAGAAATTTAAAATCCATGCATACAAAGAAAACTGCAATGCTTTTAAGCCTAATTTGTTCCTCCTTTATAGCATTCGACATGTCCTCATTTGGCGACAGAGAAAGAGTTTTACTAGTAAGATTAGGGTTCTTACCTTTTTCTCCGCCAAGATTGCAGAGGCTACTTGGTTCTGCATTATCTCCACGTCTATTTCCATCGGGGTTGGGCTGGACTCCTCTGTCTCTCACATCCTTTCCATTCAAAGAAATTACAAAATGTGCAGAATCTGGGCATTTGGGTGTCGACCCCTCTGAAACCACGGCCTTATATGATGGCTTCGCTCCTCTAGAGTCACGAGAGCCCCAACCATCCTCATTGCTAGTAAGGGATCGTTCTGGTTATCCTTGGCATAATTGTTATTCGGCTTCTCCTTGTCCTTGGGATGATTATCCTCCTACCTCTCCATGAAATGATTGCCTGTGGTATCATTTGCCATACAAGCAACACAAGCTCGGGATAGGAAATGACCGAGCCCTAAACGACACCCGACATAAACAACATACACGGAAACCCAAACAAGAACGGCGGCACATACAAAAAACACAAGAAAGCGACACAAAAGACAACAAAAATCATAAAAAAGGACACAAAGGGGCAACAAGGTGTGAAGATCTCCAATGCACACGCAGGGGAGAAGCCACTTGCAGAGCCCTCGACATCACCCGTAAGCCACTTGCAGAGTTCTCGAATACCTTAATAAAAAATTTATTCTAAATCCAACTATTGTTGAATTCCTAAATCAATCTATATTATAATATATATGTATTATGATATATATATTATTATAATCAGTTTTATTTAATTAATATTTGTAATAAATTAATGTTACTAATATTATTTATAATATAATAATATTATATTATATATTTTTATTATAATGACTTATTTAATACAATGATATTTGCTCATTATTAATTCGATAATAACATTTATAATATATAATAATATATATATCTTATATATTATATTCTATAAAATAATAATAATTTTATTAAATACTAAGATATTTTTTTTTTGATCCATAAAGGGCCAAGGCCGAGAAGTGTTTGTGTTAATATATAAAGATAATAAACATGTAATGGTAAGTATATATGCAGTGAAAAGACCTACTACAGAAGATAAAGATATAATCCTAAAAATGAGCAAGCACCGCTCAAACCCACACAGATAAACCGAACATGTTCTTGATAAGCAGTAATAAAACTAAAGCAACTAAAACCAAAAAACACCAAGCACAACAAAAGATTAGCAGCATGTACTAATCTGAGGCAGAAGTGGAGTCATTCTCTGAGATGCTCCCTGATTTTGAACTATCTGCCTCTACACGAACATCATAATGCTGGTCACTAGCGTCCTCTTGGTCGTCATACTCCTCATCAGCCACATCCTGAGCATCATCTTCAGCCTCCTCATCAGCATCGACCTCGTCCTCAGCCATTTCCACTTCATCTTCTTCATCCTCCTCTGCATCGTCTTCCTTCGCATCTGAAGAATCCTTACTGCCTAACCCATCCAATTTCTCATCATACTTGTACTGAAGAACCCAATCAAGGTCTTCGTCCAATTCATCACCGTAGGGAGCATCCATCCCTTCCTCAATGCCTAGGAATCTTGTGAGAAATTTGATTTATTTCTTCATCATGGATCTCCTGGATAAATGATCCTCCCAATCCCAGCCCCATAAAATGATGAGCCTTCGTGGAGGTTCACCTTAAATATTTCGCTGAGGGCTGGAGCCAAGGCCCGGAAATGAAGACCCAACAAACATAACTGTTGCAAGATCCCAGGGAAAATGAGTAGTGAGATCAGAATCAACGTTTACTATCGCTTCGTGCAAACCCACGAGGAAGTCATCAACAAAAAGTCTCCTACAAAGCTCCTTAGCTAAAATTTTCCTTGCACCTGCCACTAGGATGCTTGCCAAGAATCTAGCCAAATATTCAAATTTACTCTGAATCTTGGTTTGTACACACGAAATTGAAACCTAGCACTTTCCTAATTGCATAAAGAACAAGACGATGATGAAATTTACAAACCTCCGTCAATTTAGCAGTATCAATGGGATTATCAAACGCTACTTGTTTCACTTCTGCTCTCAGCTTGATTGGTGTGTCCATCTTTACACTTTGCTAAGATTCAGAAAAGGAACTCACAAAAGTATAGAGAAATGCAGTTTAGCTCATAACAAATGGAGAGATTAACTTTGAAACCCTAGAGACAAACTGACCACCCACCTTGAGTGCGATTTGTAGATACACTGTACCTTCTGGTAAGCTGAACATCATTCCACCGTCCCATTCAAATGCCTTGAACCTATCTAATTGCCTTTCGCTTCCAAGAGGTGGCGGTTATAAGAAACTTTCTAATTTGGGTCCTTCTAAGTTTTGAACCGTGAAGGATGGCTATGTAGATAAGCTCCAGTTTTGAAATGAAGGAAAATGTTTGCCAAAATAGAGGCAAATTCATAGAAGATATGACTGAACGTACCACTATCAGCTTCAGATTCAAGATTTCCATCCAGTCGTCACTTCAACCTTTGCAATAAATTTTCACTGCAGCTTCATACATGAAACGGTCCTAAAGTAGAAATAAATAAAAGATTTCTAATTAAGGCCCAAAGAGGAGAATGAACTGGCTGGGTTTGAAACAAATCAAAAAACTGATCCCCAAAAGTACTGACATGTGATCAAAATGACAAACAGGAAGAAACGATCAAATCACGTCATGCAAAAAGAAAGAATTTTACTCTGCACAAGCAACTGCACATCCGTGATGATGAAGACACAGCTTGAATGTCAATGTGAAATGATGTGACCTTATTTTCCACCACCCTCCACTGCCACCAAATGAAGGTTGAAAAGACCTCAGGGATTATGAAGCTGAAGTGTTTGGAGCTTGAACCACTTCCTCATCTCGAATGTACTTCAAGTAGTCTACCAATGCATCTTTTGTTGGCCAACTCATCTGCCATGTGGTTTCCTTCACGGAAAATATGGTTAACCATTGTAGATTCAAATTTATTCATCAAATTTAAAATGACTTCCAAAGTAGCTTGCAATCTCCAGTTAGGTGTAGAGCCTGTTCTAACAACATTTAATGTTATCATTGAATCCCCTTCAATCTCCAATTTGTCCAAACCCAATTCATATGCAATAGACAAACCGAAAAGCAATGCTTTAAATTATGTCATATTGTTAGTGTCTATTTCCAGAGGTGTTGCCAATTTTGCTAATACCTTGCCATCGCTGGAATGAATAATGCAACCTGTCCGTGATGGACCCGAGTTGCCTTTGAGAGGCCCCATCAAAATTTTATTTTAAACCATCCATGAGAAGGAGTCGACCAAATATAATTTGCTCTGAGATTTGCATTTGCTTTCAAGCCTCTGCCTAAAGTAGGAGTTAAGACCAAACCATGTCTTCAACATCTTATCATCCCAGCTGGTATAGAACTTATGTTGTACACTTTGAGCTTGGATGCAAGCATTCATTACTTCTACTATGGCAGCTTCAATTTATTTAAGAACAAAGGTTTTGTCCATTGATTTACCTTGAAAAATCTTTCTATTTCTTTCTTTCCATAACTCCCAAATCAAGATGGAAGGAGATATGACCCATAAATTACTGCAAAGACTTTCCTTAAAAGGTCGAGGCCATGATGTGAAAAGAGAGAGAATATCGCATGGAAAAGCTGAGGACCAGCCTAATTTTGCACATAGCTATTTCCAACATTCTGGAGCAAAAGGGCATGCTAACAACAAATGATTTGTATCTTCTTCATTGTTATAACATAAGGGACACATTGATGGATCGCAGTAACCCATCTTCTTAAACCAATTAGCAGTAAGAATTCTACCCTGAATTGCTGCCTAAGAGAATAATCCTGCTTTTGGAAGACAAACTTTCTTTCGGCATAATTGGTTATGGAACTAAGAATGGTTTTGAGTAGAAACACCTGTTAAGATCCTATATCCATCCTTCACATTGTAAACCCCTGATTTATAACCTTTCCAAATGATATCATCTTGACCTTGTTTGATCAGGAAGAATCTGACTTCGAGAAGCTTCCTCAATTGCTCTAATTCCAAAGGATCTAAACTAAGTTCTGAAAATTGCGTCCAATGCCAAGAGCCATCTGCCATATTCAATGGGGCAGGTATAATATAATTTTTAACCAAAGGACCCCACTTATTAGAGCAATCTTTGCTGATTCTATTCGGCCTTAGCAATTGATTAATACTAGGGAAACCTCCCCATGAATCTTCCCAGAAACGAGCTTTGCTTCCATCTTTAATATTCCAAGTAATGTTGTCATCAATAATGTCCCTTGATTTAGATATGAAATTCCAAATTCTGGACCCTCTGGGAAGTTCCTTAACTCTAACCACCTCTACTTCATCTATGTTATGAAAATATTTACCTCTGATGATTCTCACCCATTTGAGATTTTGATCCTTAAGAATTTTCCAATAGAGTTTCGCCCCAAGTGCCTGGTTTTGCCAAAATTGATTCTTGATTCTAGTGCCCCCTGCCTCCACTGGTCTACTAATCTTGTCCGATGAAATGAGGGCGAATTTTATTTTAGTGTCTGTTCCCTGCCAAAATAATTTCCTAAGTTTTTTAACCATATCCATGTAACATCCCATGGGTAATGCAATGTAGGACATTAAATAGATGGGAATTGCTGCCAATGTGGCTTTGATCATCACAACTCTGCCTGCCCAGGATAACCACTTAGATTTCCATGAATCCATTCTTCTGTCCATTCTTTCATCAATAGGTTTCCAAGCCGAAGATGTTCTCAAAGCTTTGTTGATTGGAATACCAAGGTAGGAGCATGGGAGGGATCCAATCTTGAATGTCAATACCTTTTCAATTTTTTGCTGAATTTTCTTTTTAGTGTGAAAAAAGAAGATCAAAGATTTACCTTTGTTAGCCACTTGTCCTGAAGCTAGGGTATAATTGTCTAAAACTTTTTTAATATGTAAAGCCTCCCTAATAATGCCTTTCCCAAACAGAAGGATATCATCAGCAAATTGTTGGTGAGTGATTGCCCTAACAGAAGAAGTAATTTCCACTCCCTTAATAATTCCCTGATTCTGAAGAGTGATAAATCTGTGCCCCAAAGGTTCTGCCATGATGATGAATAAAAAGGGAGATAAGGGATCTCCTTACCTAATTCCATTAAAGCCTTCAAAATATCCGTGAGGGGAGCCATTGACAAGGATGGAAAATTTCGGAGTAGAAATACAATAATAAATTAGATTAATCCAAGCTTTAGAAAAACCAAATCTCTCCATGCATTTGGCTAAGAACCTCCAGTCTACCCTGTCATAAGCCTTCTTAATATCTAATATAATTATCATACTTGGTTGTTTGTTACATTGAATGGAATGAATAGCTTCTTGTGCTATAATAATGCCATCTAGAATTGATCTACCAGGCGCAAACCCAGTTTTCTCTTCCCCAATAATCTTACCCAAAACTAGTTTTAATCTATTGGCTAAAGCTTTGGAAAACAGTTTATAAAAGGTGTTACACAAAGCTATCGGTCTAAATTCATCCAAACAATTAGCTTGATCCTTCTTGGGAATGAGAGCAATAAAAGTATTATTAATTTCAGTTAAAAATCTACTTGAGGAGCGAGCAGCCTCCAATGCTTCTGTGAGTTCTTTCCCCAATATATGCCATCAATGCAAGAAAAAGAAGGGAGGAAATCCATTAGGGCCTGGAGCTTTGTCAGGAGCCATGTGTATAAGTGTTTGCAAAATTTCATTCTCTGAAAATTTGGCTGACAAAATTTGATTGTCCTTGTTGGAAAGATTCTTTGGGATGTCAGCCAACAAATCATCCTGAGCATTGAGATGAGAACTCTCTGAATGATTTAACAAATTAGTATGAAAAATTAACTATTTCTTTTTAATTCTCTTTCTGATCTTTAAGTAGGACCCCCTCAACGTTAAAAATATGATGAATTCTGTTAACACTCCTGCGTTGTTTAGTACTAGTATGAAAAAACTTGGTATTTTTATCTCCTGCTTCCAGCAAATTTTCTTTTGGTTTTTGTATCCAAAAGATTTCTTCTTTAGCTAAAATGTCCTCATGATCCCTTAACAATTCTTTTTTCATGTCAAAAAGCTCCTTGTTCATTCCTTGCTGCATAATGATTTCATTCAAGTCCTTAAGCTTTTGCTCAACATCAACTTTCGAAGAGAAGATATTATTGAAGTGAGTTCTATTCCAAATAAGCAGATTTTGTTTGATGTGTTTTAGTTTTCACACAAAACAAAACATCTTTGATCCGTTAATTCTACATTCTGACCACCAATCTGAGACTAGGTTAATGAAATTTCCATCCTTAAGCCACATATTCTCAAATTTAAATGGACACAGAGGAGGCTTATCTTCCCCTAAAATTTCCAGTTCGATGGGGTAATGGTCTGATCTTGAAGTTGGAGAAATGGATGCTTTGAAATAAAATGGAAAGATTGTGAGATCGCCTTTAAAGAAAAATCTGTCTAATTTTTCTGAAATGTTGCTAGGCCCAAGTCTCCTATTCGACCAAGTGTACAAACCATTGTCAAGTTCTATTTCCATTAAATTCTCTGTCTGTAGCCAATTCTTCAAATCAGTTTGGGATTGGGATTCCCTTTGAGAACCTCCCAGTTTGTCGGATGGATGAACTATGGCATTAAAGTCTCCCTCTAAAAAAATGTTACCATCTGTCCATGCTAAAAGACATCTGCTAATCTCTTCCCAAACTTCCATTTTTCTCCTTCTGAGAATTGGGCCATAAACATTTAAGATGTAGAAATTTAAGTTGGATGCTAAACTTCTAATTTCACCTCCTATCCTGTTTGATCTCTTCTCCAATTTCGAGCAAGACAAGTGTCTTGGATTCCAAATGATTGCGATTCCTCCCGAATAACCAATGGCATCAACCTGTTCCACTGACCAGTCCCCAAGTGATTTGGTGAAATTGGATAATTGTTCCCAACTCATTTTTGTTTCCTGTAGGAGTACAACATCAACTTTGGAAGATAAAATGCAGCGTTTTACCACTCGCTGCTTGTTAGGGGCGTTGAGACCCCTAACATTCCATGATAAGACTTTCATTGTAACTTGGGAAGGAACTTCCCCTTCCCTACTTGTAAGTATGCTGTGGTTTTGGTTTGGTCATAGTCTTCCCCATCTTCAGATCTTAAAACAGCAAGAGATTTTCTACCTTTACCTTTTTTTAAACACCCCCACAGTCAGGAAGAGAGTTATTTGATAGGGTTTTCTGAATGCCTAAGTTATTTAACTGGTTTGGAGATAAAGAAGCCAGGGGAAATTCAATTGGCCTTCTTTCAGTGGGAGCATTTGAGAGCTGTCCTTCCATGTTATCATTGTAAAAGGCAAGACCTTCAATATCATTCAACCTCTCTTCCTCCTCTACATAGTCTGCTTCTAAAAGTCTTTCAATAAACAAGAGTGATTTAGCCTCATTATCAATAGATTTATTTCCTGAACATCGAAAAAGATCATAAACCGCCTGAAGCCTGGGAGATATAGGAGATTCTGACGGCCGATCCACTGTTTGAACTTTTGGAAACTTCTCCATGCCTAACCCCTGACATTGCTGACTATTTGCTACTTGTTTTAGTAGAATGATACCCCCTTTGATTTTATTTTTAGGCCTAGACTTCTTTGCTTTATCTCTTGATTCCATCTTGTTTTCTTTTTGTTCTTTCACCAACAATATGGAGGATTTTTTGCATCTCGAGCTATTGTTGGATGAATTAAATTCTGAAGTTCCTGCAAAATGTAGAGTTGGTGAAACATTCCCATTTCTAGGATTTTTGGTTGCTTGTTCCTTACCCTTGTTGAAGGCAAAATTTGCATCAGCCCTTGCTAAATCCCACAAATCACTGATCCTTGTTTGTAGAATGTCATCTTCTTGATCTCTAGCTATAGAAAAATTTAACCTATGTTCTGGAGTAGGACTACCATAAATAGACATAGGTTCCTCTAATGTGATCTCGCCGAATTCTTCCACAATATCCTTTTGGCTAGCTTTACCTCCATAACTATCTTCTTCTGCTCGAACTTGATCTGCCAACTGTGCCATCATATCCGATTGCACCTCTATGAACCGTTGAGTTAAAATTTGCTCAGCTATCTTATGATTAAATCTTGGGATATAGTTAATATGAGTACCGCTAGATGAAAAAGTGTTGGTACGCTTCCCCAACAACACCTTATTTGTTGAGAACTTAGGTTTTTGTAGAATTATCGTATGTCTTCCCCACCTGGGGTTAAACCTCTGAATCATCCTCCCATTTACTGTTTGCCTGAAACTTCCCTCCATGGCCAAATTTTTCAGCCAATCCAAATTTGAACTTGGAGCTAGTAAAAATCATCTTGGTGTGCGACAATGGCTAGACAAGCTTTTGAATTTTCAATAGAAAATCCATAGAAACAAATTCATGATTTCTTTGTATTTGTCAATAGTCAGATCTGTCTTAGATGTGTCTAGATCTTCATGGACTCCCACCTCCGGAAATAAATCCCAAACCAAATTTTTTTGATAGTGAAGCTCCCTCCCATTCCAGTCTGACCTATCCTGGACCATGCGCCCTTTAGGGTCTCTATCCAGATCTGCAATTTCTTGATTTGCATCTAAGATATGCGATTCAACTGGGATACTTTGCAAATACTCATAAGAGATAGTCTGAACCCATGTTCCAAATTTTAAAATGATCTTAAGAGATTTTGGAAGTTCTTTCTCCAGATTCATAAGTAAACATAGCTTCAATGAAGCCGAGTTTTGTATTTAATGATGCTTGAGGTAAATACCCAACTTATCGGCGGAAATTTGTAATATTTCTGTATCTCTATATTCTATAGGGAGGTTATTGAGAGTAATCCACATCGGAATAAAATTGATGACATTCTTTGTGCTATCAAAGTTTGGGCACCATTGTTGCATGTGAAGCCCAAAGTTGTTGTGGAACCACGCCTTAAATTTGAAGATTTTATCTCTACTGGTTTTGTCTTTAAAAATAACAAGAAAGTATCCTAACTCGTTATCTAGAGAATCTATCTGAGAGATATTTTGCCAATTTGAGTGTGCCCATATATTGAACTGGAGATAAGATAAGTTTGTGTTCCAGAACTTACAAATCAAAGCCTGTTGCAGTAGAAAGTGACTCCTTTGATTTAAAATTTCCCCACAGAAGGTAACGGAGACGACCTCAACTCTAGGAAAAGAGGACACTTCCTCCTCTTTGATTTGATTAGATTCATCACTTTGGGTACCTTCAGAGCTTGTTTCAGAGGGGGGATCATTATCTTGCCTTGCTATCTGAGTCTGTTGGGGTTGCTTTTCTCTTTCCGGATTGCTCAGAATAGGCCTCCACTTTGGCGTGTCCTTGTGATTTCTTCTAAAAGCTCTGTTTGCCCTATTGAAGTAACCCGGAATCCTATTATTCCCGATGAGATCTGCCTGTTTCTTATGAATTTCCCAGTGTAGGCTTGACCATGCCTATTTTGGAAGGGGGGGTTAATTGGGATTCCCGTTTGAGTGGTTGGAAAAATTGGAATAAGATTAGGATTAATGAGTGGTAGCCGATGAGTCCTTTGGTTGCCTGAAAGAGCTCGTGGCCAGGTTCTATGTCTCTTCCCATAATCACGCTGAGAAATAATAACATTGTGCTGTGCTCCAAAATATGACCGTTGAAAAGCACCCAAATTTTGAACATGTCCTCTAATCCAACCCCTTTCTCCATTTTTTGCTATGCAACTGTCCCTGGCGAAGGAAATGACCAAATGATTGTCCTAAAGTTGTTCTATCAAAAACATTTCCCCTACCTCCCTGTATGTTGATGCCCCGGGACGTTTGTTGATACTGCCATCGATCCCTCATATCATGAGAGCAATTGCTTCCATACCTGTGTTCCCGTTGCAAACGCTCTCTTGCGTTTGCCATTGACTTTTAGCACTATTTCAAAGTTGGGGGCTTGAATGTTAACTCCATAGCAAATAGTAAAAACTAATCCAAAAACAATTCCAGACAAAACTAATCCAAACACAACCCCGAAATTGCTTCAAACGCCAAAAAGAAGGGGCTCCGAATAAACTGCGTTTTATCAGAGAGAATCGCGCATAGCAAAAAAAAAACTCCAAAAAACTGGAATATCCAGATCACGATTTAGGGTAAGTTCGTGTGTATGAGCCAAAACGTCCACAAAAAAACCTTTGCCACAAGATTTTCACACGAAAAATTGCCAGATTCCCAAAAACGCGATTATCAGCTTGACACAGCTGCGTAAAAACAAAATAGGAGAAAGAGCAGAAACAGAAACTTGCGATTTCAGATTTGTGAAAGAAAAACCTTTCCACCCAAAACAAAGCATGATCCGGAATAATTTTTGAAAAAAATGGAAGCAGAATAATTTCAAAGAAATTTTTATTTTTTTTTTCAAAATATTATTTACCTATGCGCTCTGATACCATAAGATGCTAGATGCAAGAACAGATAGATTTTAATGTATATCATATAATTTACAATGAGTAACACGCTCATAAATACAACACTAGATATTTACAAAATAGCAAGTATCTAATATTAGACTGCTACAGAAACGGAACAGAATAGCAGGTGTCTAATATTAGACTACTATAAAAATGGAATCTATCTTGAGCATTAAAAGAAATATGCAAAATATTCTAATATGACTGTCATAATGTCTACTTCTGTGTCTTTTTTATATAGAGTTAGTTTATCAGGGACTCATGATAGTCTATTGTCTTATGAGACTGTTATCGAGTGACAAAAAATTCCTCACAAGGCTTCATTGATCTATCTTTCACTGTGCAATGCTCTTCAAACTTGAGAATACCTGTTAGGGTATCTAAACATTTCACGAAGTCTTTGCTCTCCATACATTTGTTTGCATTGAATGAACATGTATTTAGTTGTATAGCATTCTCTTAAACCTGAAGACTTGATACAATATTCAAAACTCTGAAACATTGAATCACAAAATGTCCCACTGCATTCACCAACTCCTTCGAGAACATTAAATTGTTTGTGGGTGTGTTTCAACATGTCATCTGTCAATCTCACTTTCAATCTCATCAACAAAATGAATAATACAGGAAACAAATGAAATTATTTCTTTTTCACCTCATATCATTGACCATGGCAATACCCGTACTGTTTTCTTGATTGTATACCCTGCTCTGCGATGCACTCTCAAGTCTTTTTGGGAGTAAAATGTCTGCACTGCACAAGCTGTCTATCTTGCCTGTTACAAGATCTACTGCCATGAAGACCTGGTGTAGATGGGATGGAGCTTCCAGTTTTGAATGGAAGGCCAGGAGTTTTTGTGGAAGGCTTTAAGCCATCATTTTGGTTACTGATTATCATATATACTTTCACGTGTTTTAATACGCTGATGATATTGAGAAAACATGTAGGCTGATATCTATGGAATGCACAAAGCATCCACTTACCCGTTACATGTGGTGCAAAACAAGCTTCATGCATCTTCATGGCTTTGTGGGACTTCAACAAGTGTGCAGGCGATTCCAATCTCTGGCTGATGAGGAAAAGAAAACTCAGATCAGGCAAGGTGGTGCTCCTTTCTTGCAAAGACAGTCCCTATTGTCATGGAGAAGGCATCAAATGTCGTCCATGCAACAAATCTCCCCTTCTATCTGATGGATTGATTCTGTGTGACTTCAGCAGAGTGACAAATGCTGATCTCAGGCAAAAAAGGGAGGCCCTTTGAATGCCTGTCAGCAGAAAACCCTGACTCTCCACCTTCGTGGAACTTGAAGACTCTTTAATGAATAAGCAAAATGATGAAGTAATCTCCCACCAAAACTTGCTCAGCTGAATGGTCACGGGCAAATTAACTCTTGTTGAGTCAAGAGTACTATAAAATGACTGAGCAAGGTATTTATATTATTTGTGAGGATGAAATCAACAACTGGGGATATGATTCCATCAATCATAAAGAGAACACCTAAAGACCTGAAAATAAACTTTAGAAACATGGTTTAACTACCCAAGACAATAAACCTTACAAACAAGTAATTTGGACATATACGCATTTTTGGTGATGTCTTGTTATTGTTGAAACCCTTGGTTGATCTTGCCTAAGGTGTCTTGAGCCTTCCCCTATACTTAGATGGTTTCTAGGGACTTTAGTGTCCCACTTGTGTATTGTAGAGTTGCGAAATGATGTTGTATGGTTACAGTTGAGCTAGTTGACTCTTGTGAGTGTCACTAGTGTTGGGGGTTGGATATCTCGGCCTTATGTGATGTGGATTAGGTCAATGAATCCCCCATTTTATCAGTGTTGTTTGGTAAGAGGATGTGATCGTAGTAGGTGTCAATCTCCGCCGAACAGTCATTCTTGCCCTCTCTCGGTTCTACTATATCTTGTTGTTTGTTGTGGTTCCCTTGCCAGTCTTCTTCTATTGTGACCTCACAAGTATGATGTTGTTGCTTTGTTTAGGTGTTCTTGCACATCATAGTTTTCCTTGCAACCCTTGTTTCATGTTGTCATGTAAGAGTGACATGCTGTATCATATATTTGGTGTTATTGTTGTTAAGTCAACTTGTAATGTTAAAAACAAAATTGCTCTAGGTTATCTTGGCTTGTCTACTCAAGGGTTCCTTCGTGGGGCACTACATGTGGCTTCAGAGCCCAGAGAGCCTAGGTTACTGCACTGTGATCTCTAGTTATGCCTTTTCCCTTAAAGTTGTTTTGTTGGCACATAGTTGTGTATGTGCTTGTGTTGCGAGTCGATTGTTTAATTGTTTCTTAGGTGCCTTGTGTGGCATTTAAGTAAGTGCAGTTCGAACCGACCAAAGTATTCTATAGGGAAGATACCTTCTAGACCCTTATGTACTTGGCAGTGATAGACATCGTTGTTTGGAGCCTCTTGAGTAGGCCAGCGATCAATTTTTGGTGCATTGTTCTTTGTGTGTAAGTTCTTGTCGGGTTTTCGTGCAGTTTGGAGTTTGTGGGTCAATGACTTATGTCCCCAAATTCACATTGCTCATTTGAGTCATATGAGAATGTGTGTGGCTTTTTGCATTGTGGGCATTGTGAAAAAGTGTACCTGATCTAATTGCACCATGCACATCCTACGTTGTGGTCAAGGTTTGTTTTGACCCTAACCTACATTATGGGTGTAATATGTTCATAACATAAATCTTGCATTGTTATAGCATTATGTTGGAATGCCCTAGTCCCTCCATTGTGTGACCTTTGTTAAATTATTTGATATCATTGTACTGTAGCCTATGATAGTGATTGGTGATGTGAGTAAATGAAAGTTGCTTTTGTGGGGTAGTTCTTTGTGACCATGTAATGTCCCCCTTTCTAGTTGGGTTGAGACTACATAACAATTACCTTCTCCAAACTTCTTACTTTGTCAAATAGTTGAAATGCAAACCAAGTACAACTATTTCACCCATTATCAATTGCTATCTCTGCTATGGGAATCTATGCAATTCTACAAGTATAATATGAAGTTAAGTATGCGTAAAAGATGGGAATCTATGCAATTCTATAAGTATAATATGAAGTTAAGTATGCGTAAAAGGACAATAATCAAGGTCACTTCCTATCGCTGATATTACAATTGTATTTACTAAGTGAATTAATGTGATTTTACTAAGTACAATGATCATTGGCTATATCAAATATGACAATTGTAAGTATGCAATGAGATAGAATGATATTGTTTGATAGCAATAATGTATGTTGGTGTCTCTGATTTATCTTTATGAGTAGGCAAATTTATTCAATCCCATTTACAGTGATGCTATTTAAAATGTCTTTATAGGTATGTAAGTATATTCAATATTGTTTAAGGATGAATGTATAACCATAAATATTCGATGCTGATCTGTGAAGGCTTGAATAAATATGAGAGAAGTAATCCTGATTGCTGATTAGTAGATTGCTTGTTCTGTGATCGATTGATGCTGAATTCCCTGGCTTGATCGATGAATGAATCTATTTTCCGCCGATCATGCTTTCTTAATTGAAAGAACCCTTTCTTATAATCCCATATCGAATGGGTATGTCCATTGGAATTTGAAGAGGTAGTTCTCTTCAAAGATCGTGGCTTTTCAGCCAGTTTGTTTATCTATTTCACTAATTAATTTCTTATACTAACTGTGCTTTATATAAACTCTTTATTAGATCGCTTATTAGTATATGATGCTTAGGACCACATTAATGTGCTAATCAATTTTTGGTTAACATGTGAGATGATTAATATGTGAAGTGATTAATGTGTAAAAATGATTTATATGATCTGTAATCAACGATGATCATGATTAAATTATTCTGATCGATGCACTCGCATTGTTCCCTTCTTAATTATTCCAGAGTCCGGGTATCTATTTTATCTCAATCACTAAATTGTCATATTGCATGTTTCGTATATACTACTTCGGAAACCAGCAAGAGCAATAGTCTCTGGAGTTTCCAATTAGTACTTGGTGATTTATATCTGTAGCTATCGGGGAGGAAAATACCAGGTGTCCACAATAATTCCGCAGATTTCTTTATCACTTATTAGTTCCTGTCGCGAGGCAGGGTATTATAGCATTCAATGTAATGCTACCGTTTCTATTAATTGTCTAATTAGAACATTGTATTTTTCAACAATTTTTTTATTGTTATAGTTTTAATATATTTTGACTTTTCTATATTGTAATAGAAATTATTTATCTCTATTTTTATTGGCTCAATGTGGCTACAGTAGTGGGTGAGGCTTTTGTCTTTTTATAGAGAGATATTTTCATTTCAATTGTCCAATGATAACACTTTATTTTTTCACAACTTTTTACATTTATATAGTTCTAATATATTTTGAATTTTCTATTACTGAATTTTGCTATAAATTATTATATTCATAACAATGCATATGTAATAGAAATCTTAATTTAATATTTAATGTTCAACTATAACTAATGACTATATTTAGTTATACATATTAATGATTATATTTACTTTAATGACTTATATTACATTTTGTTTCAAAGCAAATTCTATATAGTGGTAATTATATAGGATATTAAAATTTATTTATATTATTTTAACTCTATGTCAAATATCTTAAGACTTAATCTTTAGAACTTAGACAAGAACTAGACACTCTGCGTCCTTGTTACATATGCTGTAGAATAATAAATCAAAAAGTTACAGTCAAAATGAAATAATTGCTAGATATTTGCGGATTCCATCGCATTAAGACTTGATATAATATAGCCGTGAGTTAATACCCTAGCGTCAGTCATTGGGAACATTCAATTATTTGAGCTTGGTCGAAGATATCGTCGAATGTACTGAGTGAAGGAAATATATCTTTCTATAGTTGATAGCAGATTGCCAGCGATAAATTATTGGTGGACCCAGTTTTCATCTCAGCAATTTTACTAAAGTTCGGAGCCAATATGAAAGTTTTATTAATTCAATATTATGGATTGAAAGGGACTATGGTACTCTGAAACATATGTTCCATATTTGTAATCTGTGGAATATCTGTAGTCTATATTAATCCCCCTGAATATCGAAGGATTGGAATATGTGGAATATATGCTCCATATTTGTAAAATATGATTAATTTAGATTATCTAAAGTTATATATATTTTTTGAGATTATATAAAGGTTTATTTTATATTGGGAATGAATAATTATAACTTAGTCTCTTTAGAGACTTTGTTATTTTATTATATTTATTATTTATTTATTTATATTTAAATATCATTATTTACTTATATTGTAATTATAATGATATTTTATTATTTATTATTCAAGTAATTAATTAAATATACTATAATTTTTTATTAATTTATATTTTTAGAAGAGGGAATATTACACACCAAATGTTAGTATTCTTTGTACATGTTCATGTGAAAAGTATTGTTGTATTGAGTGTGTAATGTGCCTTGAAGTGACCTTGTGTTGCGAATATGTTATAAAGTCGATTCCGCGTGTCATGCCCTTGTGATTCTAACTCTCTATGTGAATCTGGTGGTCTAAGTGAGCTTTTTTGTGTTAGACATCCATGCCTTTCACCAATCTCACTTATTTTTAGACAGAAGGCATCGACAAATGTTAGCCCGATAACAAAGACATGTAGATCATCGAAGGAGCATTGAACTATTGGCATAAGATTTAAGACAAGAGCCTATAATGTAAGGATATCCCGATGAGGAAAATCATTTTGAAGGGTTGATCATCGATAAGTCTTTTATTGATTAAAGAAAGCAAATGACAAAAGGTCTTCGGGTGTGTTGCACCGATGATGGGGGATTGGGTGAGAAAGAATTTACCATCCCCTATAGTATATAATTATTCTGATAGAGATGTCGAGAGAACTCATGAAGAGTCGAGCCGATGAAAGAATTAGAAATTATAATATGATGATCGAAGGAAGTTCCAACAATATGACTTATCCTTTGTTCCTCCAACAAATAGAATGTCATCGGTGTAACTTATCATTACATAGTAAGAAACATTGAGGTTTTTCGATGGCCGATAGGAAATCGGGGAAATACATGTCGATACCGAAGTGACAAAAGATGTATCGAAGGGACACTTGAAGGGGTCTACCGATTGAATGAAATAACATATATATGGCGTGTGGACACAATTTAATTGGCGTACCACAGGAAAAGTTCTAGCAATCACAACAATTGTCATATCAAAAGTATTTCGAAATTCAAAATGACAGAGGAATGCACTGAATATGCAAATTGGTAGAAATAAAGGATTCACACAAAGCAAATTTAATCAAGTAGCTTTAAATCAAATTTGGAGGATATCTTGCAAGTGTCATTGAAGAACGAGCTAGCGAAGGAGTAAGCACCATAAATTTTCACAGAAATTGGAAGATACAAAGAAACATCATTCATATAATGTGTCTTTATATTGCGAACTTGACTCAACAGAGGGTTTTAGTGAATCATGAAAGAAGAGGCTAACGAAGAGTAGCGAAAAGGGAAGTAAAAAGAAGAAAACAAAAGTAAAAACCCCAACAAGAAAATTGAATCAGGACATGATAGACCAGATGCAGGGGTCTGGTCCTAGGGAAAGGAAATCTAAATAACATTTACCCGAGGCTGATAAAATTGAGGATAGGTACCGAGATGTGGGTGACATACAAACAAATATCCAAAGGTATGACTTGTTTATTTATCACTATAAGAGGAAAGATTATTAGGAATTAGTATGCAATCCATGGAGAATGAACTTAGGAAAGCTTGTGGTGCCAAATGTATTTATAAATATTAAATCGCTCAAACTCCTGGCAAAAAATTATAATTTGCAGAAAAGGGTAATATGTGACCCTAAGGGTAAATTGTTTTTGTATGTATCAAAAAATGCTCTAATGGCAGATTTCAGTTCAGATTATTCACATGATCTCCCGTTGTCACTGTTTACAACTGATGGAAATTGCCAATTCATTGACTCAAGCGGGATGATAAGCCAAGTTCGCTTACTGAGGAAGATGACCCTCCATTTAATGTGGATTTGTTCAGGACGTATCTGGAGTATACTTACTATTCTGCTGGATAAATTTGGAGGAAAGATGCTCCAAATTTCATGTCAATAGGCTCTATAGTGTTGGCAGTGCGTGTTCAAATGCATCGTCGTAGACCTTTTGATTATGTTCAATATGTAGCACAACAAATTGATGTAGGGTTAGTTTCCATAAGAGATGACTAATCATCCCTATTTTAGACATTACTCTATCCTAATGCAAATGTTACTGTTTCATGGATCAATTAGAGGGATGTGGCCAGAGGAATTAAAGCTCGCCTGCAAAGTGAGACAAGGAGAGGAGTTACCGGTTCATTTATGGACTTCTATTTGGGATTCGAGGTATGATAACTCTCATTATGTGAAATTTTAAGAATTGATTGTGAAGACAGTCTATAAAATGTATAATTACCCTTGTGAGTATTCAATCTCAATGGAAATAAAGAAATCCTAAGACCAAAAGAATTCGGTGAAAGAGGACTGGCTCACCACAATAGGGGTGATTGGTACATCCATCATGTCTTCACTGTGATTAGGGTTTATGGTTTTGAAGGGAAACCATACAAATTGCCAAAGATGGTACCAAATGGAGTAGCTTACTTAGATTGTAAGACTAGATTATTTTAGTAACATGCATCTCAGTACAAATCATAAACAATTATTTATGCCAATTACAATGAATTTTGGAGATTTCACTATAGTCTCTACCAAAGCTTATAAATTGATACAAAGCAAACTACTGACAAAAATTAAATTGAAAGAATACACGCCGAGAATAGGATATGATCCAAAAGGATATATACATTATTGCAAGAAGAAGCAGAATCTCGGTGACTGCATTCACATTTCCAAGCCAACAAAGGATATATTTAGGAACAAGGAAGATGCTGAGGCTATAGAGATAATTGAACAATACTATAAGGAGTTAGCGATGAAAAAAAGAACTGAGAGACATGGTGTCTTAGTCATCTGAAGAAGAATCTAAAGCTGAGAATGAGGGACAATCAAAATAAGAGGTGGAATCCTGTTCATTTATTGGTGGTTATGAAGAGTTTGTTGATAGGGATGTTCAGGTGGCAAATGAATTGTGTGTAGGTAAAGATTACAGACTTGAAGCCTATAAATCTTTTGTTTTTGATGATGAATTAATAAAATCAAGGGAGTTCAAGTCATTTTTATACAATATTAAGGGTAGGAAGTTGAGGGAATCTATGCTCAATGTTACTAAAGAAAATGAACAAGAATTGATGAATAGGTTGAGAGCTGATATTGATTATGAGATACAAAACATGACTCCATAGAGAAGGAGACAGTTATTACTTGAAGCGGGTATTATATTGTTTCCTAGTTGGGATCATAGTGCATCACTAATATTCGATAGTTTCTTGCATCCCAATGATCTAAGGGTTTCAAATTGAACATAGAGGGAGTAATAGAAATACGTATTTGATGTCGGTTCAATCCTGATGACAACTCCATGTTGCTATGGGCTTTGTATCCACCACACAAAGACAAACAATAATTGATGTTGAGAAAACCTTTGGTCATATGATAACTTTGAAAGTTGGAGAGACATACCTTGTTATTACAACAGATATTGGTATTAATGTTGCAAAAATGAACACGGCTCAAATATTGCATTTGATCAAAGAGAAACTACTACAAAATGAAATATGAAAATGAACTATTGACAAGTGCCTCTCTGAAGGATGTAGGATTCAGAATTGCAACTCCAGATGATGCAGAGTATCAACAACTACAAAATAACATGAAAGATGTCAAGTTTGACATTGTGTTTTCTTTATTGCACAAAAGGTTCTCAAATTTGAAGGTGTTCTTAGATGATTTCTGGAGTGTATATAAGAGGAACCTTGAAGCTCTCTTCGAACATGACAAGATAAAGAATAGATTGGATGTCAAGAGACATGAAATGAGACTCAAAGGGTCTGATACAAACTCCATTGCTGCCATGGATAAAATCATCAGAAAAAATGCAAAGTATGCAGAGGACTTGGAGTTAGAGTATGATGGGTTCGAGGATGTTTGGAAGAAAGACTTGCACCCATTACTTCTCAAAGATGAGTTTTTAAAGGAGTAGGATACATGGTCGACAAAATGCAACAAAATATTACTAGATGCTTTGAACACTTCTAGGGAAGAGGGGGTATTACTGGATGGGGTATGTCAAGCTATGGAGTAAATGATCATACTAGAGTATGACACCAAGAATACAAATCACGATGCTGACACTTATATAGCACATGAATACAATGATCATATAGTGGCTGCTACTGCTATGCTAGGATAAGATTAATATGTTCCCATGTTATTAGTGATAACTAGTTGTAATTTTGTTTTGAGAATACTTAAATGAAAGGACACCACTTATGAGTCTCTTTAATATATATATATATATATATATATATATATATATATATATATATATATCTGTGTGTGTGTGTGTGTGTGTGTCTACATACACACACACACACAGATATATATATATATGTATGTATATATATATATGTATGTATATATATGTATATATTATATATATATAATATATACATATATATATATTATATATATAAAATATATATACATATATATACATACATACATACATACATATATATATATATATATATATATATATATATATATATATATATATGTATGTATGTATATGTATATGTATGTATATGTATATATATGTATGTATGTTACATTTCAATCCGATTATCAAAATTTGTATGCGAAGTTTTTGTCCATACTCATTTTATCTTATTGGTCTTTTCAAGCAAATGTTAAACTCAATAGGACTGATTGTGATGTTATCTAATAATTGAAGACATTGAAGGTCAGATAAGTTGACAGGGTCCTCCAAGTGGTGGTCTTAAAAATTGTCTAGCAGGGGTTAGACATGAAGGTTGAGGAGAAGAGTGACTCTGCAACCCAATACGAAGAAAACACTGGTCTATAAATATAAATATATATCAAAATCTCATATAACAGTAGTAATAAACGTTCAACATAAGTTGGAAGTAGAGAAGTAGTGACAATAGAAGGATAAAGCAGAGTTAGTGCTCACTAGAAAAGATAGAAGATAGGGTAGGAGTAACACTCAATAAAAGAATGAGATTATTTACAGAAGGTTGAATAAAAGTAAAGTTAGAAAAATAAGTAGTATATCAAGGAGTAGGTAAAGCAATCAATAACAAATAAGATAAGCAGTAAGAAAAGATCAAATATTTTGCACATTTCAAAAATTCATGCCATTTCAAGATTGCATGTACAAAATCGTGAGGAAGAATTCAATCTGCTATAAAAAGCTTAAACCTAGTATGAGAATAGGTCTACTCACCTAGGTCCTGCAGACCCTAAAGTGTAGAGGAAATATAACCATTAATTGACGTTTCTTGCCCTTTGGCCAAGTCAATTGGAAGATTTGAACATACAATTTAGCATATTCTTAAAATTTTCCAATCTGTTGATTTGGGAACCAATAGATTGGCGACTCTGCTGGGAACTAAGTAAGGAAGTTGTCCAAAATCTTTGGTGATATAAAAAAAAATACTGTGCTAAAAAATCGAACCCAGAAGATCAATATAAATCATTCCTCACATTGAGGTGGCGACTCTAATAAAGGAACCTTGCCAATATATGAATGAAGAAATAATTTGTGAATCTGAAACAACTAATCCAAGACATTTAACTCTTAGATTTCCTAAAGCTTAGCCTTGCATGTGTGGAAGGTCATTAGCACAAAGTCATCCCATCAAACTTATAGAGTTAGATTAGACTAAAAGTAGAACCAGGCAAAACAAAAGGGAATTGAACAATTCAAATAAAAAGGGATTTGAAGATGCAAGGAGATTCTTTGAGCCATAGTTTGGAATGCCAAATTACTATGCAAATGAAAGTGGTATTCTTGTACTAGAAAAATAAACTGAAGAAGATATTGTTAACATATTGTTCGTTCGTGTTTAACTATGCATATATTATATATATGTATATATATATATAATATTAATAATAATTGATAATATATATATTTCTCTGATAATTATATATTGGAACGAACTCATATATATATATTAGTTATTAATAAATGATATGTATAATGAACAGTCACTTCATTTAGTATCAACAACCACATCTCTCTATAATGAATAGTCACAACTATTCATTATAAATTCTATATATAAATACAAATATATTTTTGTAGAATCAATCAATCACCAAGGCAATTGCATTCTACTACATATTAGTTTATACATTATCTTTAGATCTACATTTCTTAACATGGTATGAGAGCAGCAAGGTTATTAAAGGAAGATAAAATATAAACCCTACATAATTTATAGTTGAGAATATTCTAAATTTTACGAAATTCTAAAATATAAAAATATGGCTCACTGCATGAGAATGGAAGATAGATTAGAAGGTCCTTCAAGCTTTATATCCTGGAGGACTAGACTTACCTCTCTCCTTATGGAATTTGAATTAGAGGAATACATTGAGAAAGATATTAAAATACCTGAAGAGGAAACTGAGAAAACAACATGGAAAAGAAGAAACAACAAAGCCAGGAAGTTGATTATTGATTTTGTAAAGGATTCTATTCT
>MU225459.1:40456-70524 GCA_018584345.1 Thuja plicata | reverse complement strand
CTCTCAAGAGGGAGTGTTAACATATTGTTCGTTCGTGTTTAACTATGCATATATTATATATATGTATATATATAATATTAATAATAATTGTTAATATATATATTTCTTTGATAAATATATATTGGAATGAACTCATATATATATATATATATATATATATTAGTTATTAATAAATGATATGTATAATGAACAGTCACTTCATTTAGTATTAGCAACCACATCTCTCTATAATGAATAGTCACAACTATTCATTATAGATTCTATATATAAATACAAATATATTTTTGTAGAATCAATCAATCACCAAGGCAATTGCATTCTACTACATATTAGTTTATACATTATCTTCAGATCTACATTTCTTAACAGATATGGACTTGACCCATGTAAATAACATAAACAAATATCATAGGCATTCTTACCCACCTAGTTTTGAGTCTTCTAGGACATCAAGCAAAGGTTCATAGGGAGTTAAAATTAATTATCAAGAAAAGCAAAAATCACAAGTAGAGCAAAGGATGAGAGAGCATTTAACTGGCCTCACATCTACCATGGAGGAGATGCAAGTCATAGATTAGAATAATGAACTATCCTGAGAGGAAAAGGGAATCCTTGGTTGACTAATCAAATCTTCAAAGTCAGCATAATTCCCAAAGATCCAACCAAGGTGAAAGAACCGATGAAAGTATACAAGGAAGATATGATCTAAATGGTAGGAGGGGTGTCAATCAGGATAGTTGGAGAGTTGATAATAATACTTTCTATGATAATGACCAGGGTAGAAGAACAATATATCAACCTCCACCTCATTATAATAACCACTTCCAACAAGGAGGCAATTATCGTACAAGATACTATGACCAATCTGGTTATTGGCCCCATCATCAAAATTTCCAGTTGCACAATCCACCACCACGTCCTTATTATCAAAATTTCTACAATTACAAGGGTCAATACCAGTACATCCCCCAAAACCATGGACCCCACTTTCAGCCATATTTATTTGTATTTACAAGAGGCCCCATGAATGTTAACAAATACAAACCATTGGACTTTACACAAATCCTTGGTGCTCCTCATGACACAAAAAATGAATGGAAAGCTGATATCCCTAAATTAGGAGGAAGTGTTGCAGAAAATGCTAAAAATCATATGAGAGCATTTGAGAACACAATGGAGAACCACAAATTACACCATGAGGACATCTATATGAAATTGTTTGTACAATCCTTGACTGATGATGCTACAGAGTTGTACAAAGGATTGCCTGATGCTTCAATCAATAGATGGATGGATTTCAGAAAAAAACTTTTCTTGAAGAATATGGTGATCATAATGATCCTTCATTTGTTTTACATGAGTTCAATAAAAGGTTTCATAAATTGTTGAATAGAGTTCCTCCCCAAATGAAACCCAATGATGAAACCTATTTAGTGTTTTACATGGATGCCTATGATAGAAGAACCAATTATGAGATCAGACCAAGAAATCCACATACTTGGATAGACAGATGTAGGGCTGCAGTCAAAATAGAGAATAACAGAAAAGCCTCAGGTAAAGTAGGAAAAAGGGATGATGTCAAATTGCATAATTCTATGACCTCAAAAAGAAACAAGGAAGAGGAAAAATTAGATAAAGTCCTAAGTGCTTTGAAGGATCTAACAACAAAAGTGGGTAAAAATGATAGACCTCATGGAATGACAGACCACAGTTCGGTACAAATGATAGGGTGAGGTTGCAAGATATGCCATATAACACAACTTGGAAATATGGGAAACTTGAGATGCCTATGCAAAGTAAAGATACACCATATCCTTTGAATAGACAAGGTAATCACATGGTTAGTGAGAGTTCTTGGTGTGTGGCTTGTAATTTGCCTTATTCACCTGAACAATGTGTTTTAGCACAAAGTTTGCAAGAGGAGAATATGGGAAATGATGAATTTGATCCCAATCAAACTATTAACACAGTGTCAATGGAACCATTTGGGGGTGTTGATGACTATGATTCATCAGAGGATGGATGTGAAATTGATGTTAGTTCACAAAAAAACAATCAATATTTTTATATGCAAAATGAATTCTTAGATGATGAAGAAAATGTTCCTAGACTGAGAAGACCTACTGAAGAAGAAATTAAATCTCTGATTGTTGCTGTCGTACCCTAGGCTAGAAGTAACTATAATTTAAGAGGGAGGATAGTGAATCCAGAGCAAGGTAAACTTGCTAGACTTTTTGTGAAAGAAAGTAATCAGAAACAAAAAGGAAATAAAACAACAACGACCAAACCACCAGATGCAAAAGTAAAAAGTAATATCACTAAATTGATCAAACCGCCCAAGGCTGAAAATCTAGATAAAATTGAGTTAGTGAAGCCAACACAGATTGCTTCTACATTAGCTTTTGACATCACAAGTGCTTTGTCTAAAATGAAGGTGTCAGTCCCACTGTGGGAAATGATGAAATTCCCACAATATAAGAAAAGTGCCACCAAATTATTGAATGATGTACTTGAGGAATAGAATGGTGCAATAGGAATAAGGAGGAAGAACCAATATATGAAGTGTATATTGGTACCACATTAACTAAGAATCCTTCTTAGATTGATCCATTTTAAATGATGCGTTTGATTAACAATAAGCTTGTAAGAAATTGTATTATATACTCTAGGACTGCCATTAATATTATGCCTTGCGATGTCAGGAAAGAGATGGGATTGAATGTTGACACAAGATATGGAAAGTGTTATGCAATGGATAACTGATTAACTCATGTAGTTGGTGTTATGAAGAATGTTGAGTTTAGGATTGCCGAATGTCCAGGAGGCACATATAGAACTGAGATTACAGTGATAGATGTTGCTCCCACCTATGGCATGCTACTTTCAAGACAATAGACTGGATTGGTTGGAGGGCATGTACAATTAGACCTGTCATACACTACTATCTTGGTGAATGGAAAAAAGTGAGAATCAATAGAGAACCAAGATCTTCATATATCATTGAAGAAATTGATCCCAATCAAATGACCTGCTTCTATCATCCAGATATCAATAATTTCACAATCCAACTTACTAAACCCAAGTTGAAAAATACTGAACCAATTATGATTCATGCTGAGGAAAACTAAGGGTTAGTCTAGAGAATGTTTTTTGATGGTGCTTGCAACAAAGAAGGGAATGGTGTAGGAGTGGTATTTATATCTCGCGATGGAAAAAATTTCAAATACTCTTTTCTTTTGACATTTGATTGCATCAACAATGTGACAGACTATGAAGCCTTGCTCCTTGGTCTAAATTTAGCCATTAAGCATCAAATAAAAATGTTAAATGTCTAAGGCGATTCAAAATTAATTGTATCACTAGTAATGGATAAATATGCTACTAAGAATACAAGGTTGAGGCATAATAGGAAGGAGGCGTGAGACATGGTTGAATTTTTTGATGCTTTCTCTATTGAATGGGTGGATGGGTCCAAGAATATTATGACATAATTCTTGGCCAATGTAGCTGTAAAACAAAATGATATAACATTAAGTGAGATATCAAAGGTTGAAATCAAAACTAGCGGTCACAGATAATATCTACCATTGACAAGTTTTTGAGGATGATAGTGACATATTAAAATTTTTGATGTGTGAAGACAAGTATAATTCACAAGAAATAGACTTCAATGCTTATGCTAAGGAGAAGGACATAAAATAAACTTTATTTGGAAAGGAGGTTGTCCAATTAAAACCAAATAAAATTCCTAAAGGGCTGGTGGCATTAGAGAGAGTTTTTGGTAATAATGATAAAACAAAAATAAAAGCAACACATTTTAAAGATGAAGATGTTGAAAAAATAAATATATAGATCTGATTTGATTGCATTGCTAAGGAAGTATAGACATGTATTTGCCTGGTCATATGATGATTTAAAAGCTTACAGAGAAGACTTGTTCCAACACGAAATACCACTTAAACCAGATGCCAAGCCTTTTAGACAAAGGAAAAGACCAAACAATCCCACTTTAGCCCCAAAAAATGAAGGAGGAATTGATAAAACTTAGGGATTGTGAAATATTCAAGCCCATTAGACATTGTACTATGGTGTCCAATTCGGTCCCAGTCAGGAAAAAGAATGGTGACGGTAGATTATGTGTAAACTTTTGGAACCTAAATGTATTATCCTTGAAAGATAATTGTGCATTGCCAAATATGGGGGCACTTTTGCAAAACGTGATAGGGAATGAATTTTTATCCATGATGGATGGGTTCTCTGGTTACAATCAAGTTAAAGTGAGAGAATCAAAGCAATATAAAATTGCTTTTTGAAAACTATGGGGTACATATATATGTGTTCGAATGCCTTTTGGCCTAATAATGTTGTAAGTACTTTTCAAAGGGGCTATGGATGTTGCATTTGAATAGTTGATTGATTTTATCATGGTGGTCTATGAAGATAATTTAACTACATACTCTAAAAGGGCTGAAGACCATTGCACACACTTGGAAAAAATATTCTTGAAAGCTCTGGAATATGCTATATCATTAAATCCAAAGAAGTGTCACTTTGGTGTCACAGAAGGAAGACTCTTAGGACATATTGTATGTAAGGAAGGAGTAAGGATAGATCCCGAACGGAGTGCTTCTATTGACAAGATTCCAATTCCCAAAACAGTGAAGGCTATCCAATCATTTTTTGGTGAGATGAATTTTTTTAGAAGGTTCATACCAAATTTTGTAGAAATTATCAAGCCAATTGCCAAGATGTTTAAGAACGGTGCGTCACTAGATTGGACATCAAAAGCCTTGGATGCTTTCATATATATCAAATGAGAAACCAAAGAGGCACCTGTCTTAAATTCTCCATATTTCTCTAAGCCTTTTTCAAATCTTCTCTTTTGTTTCTTTTCATACAATAGGTGCAGTGATGTCACAGAAGAATAAAGAAGGGTATGAAGAACCTATTGCGTATTTTAGTAAGACCTTGCTAGCTTCAGAGTTGAAGTATGACATTAATGAGAAACAAACATATGTGCTGGTTAAAGATATCTTTAGGTAGACGAAGGTGACTAGGAGAAGGTGTAGGTGGATTAATTAGGTCCAAGAGTTTAGCAACAACATCCAAATAACTAAACTAGTGAGAGCATAAGGATTAGTGTGGTTAATGGTTGAGTCTAATCTTGAAGTGACTCGAATAAATAATGTGGAACTAGAAAAGACATTTGTAAGCATTGAGAGATGCCCATAGTATCAAAACATTGTTTATTATTTGAAATATATGAAGTTTCCAGATGACTTAAGTGAATTAGAAAAGGTCTTTGAAACTACAAGCAATAAGATATGTACTGATTGAGGGAGATTTGTATTGGAAGAATCATGAGGGAGTGTTACTTTTATGTTTGGATACATATCACTCTAAAACAATATTGAAGGAACTACATGATGGTGTATGTGGTGGTCATTTTCAGCGAAGACCACAACTCACAAGATATCGAAGACATGATATTATTGGCCTTGTTTGTTCAATGATTGTTATGATTACGTTAAAAGGTGTGAATCATGTCGGAAGTTCTTTGGAAAATTAAAGTATCAAGGAGCTTTACCCCTTAGACCCATACAGACTGAGGAACCGTTTCAAATGTGAGGGATTGACTTCATAGGTGAAATCCAAGACAAATCAAGTGGAGGGCATGTATGGGTTCTAGTAGCCAAAGATTACTTTACTAAATGGGTAGAGGCAATACTTACTAGACATGCTACTAGCAAGGTAGTGATAAAGTTCCTAATGGATAATATTTGATCAGATTTGGAGTTCCTTACAAATTAGTCACTGACTATGGAATGTGTTTTAGATCTAAGGAGTTTATAGTTTTTTGTGAAAGTTATGGAATCACTATTTCTTATGCCTCACCATAACAGGGAAATGGACAAGCATAGTCTAGCAACAAGAACATACTGAAAATAATTAGAAGGATGTTAGACAATAATAAAAAACATGAGATTTCAAATTGAACTTGGCACTATGAGCTGATAGGATAACTTGTTGCATGTTTATAGATTCGTGTTAGATGAAGGAATTGAGGATCTTAACTTCATGGAGGAAAGATTTGATCAGCTAGTTGAGTTGGATGAGATTAGGAGTGCTAAAAAATAGAATGCAAAAATCTAACAATTTAAGGTTTTGCATCATAAAAAGTCAGAGGGTAGGATGTTTGAAGGAGACTGGGTACTTACGTGGAATGAAAAAAATCAAGATAAGGAGAAGCATGGTAATTTTGAAGCCTTGTGGATTGGACCATATATAATCACAAGGAAGGGCGGAAAAAATGCATATTACCTGCAGAACAGTTCAAGAGAAACATAAGAATTGCCAGTGCATGGACAATTCTTGAAGTACTTCTTCTCTTAGGAGAAGAAGGTATATTCTATGCACAGTAGAATGAGTTTAATCATTCATCTCATTTGTACATATCCCACATTACCGCTCACATTTTCATTTTTTTCATGTATACCTTTGTTCCCATTTCTTTTTTGTTTTCTCTCCTAGAGATAGCTAAATTCTCGCTATACCCTCAAGGAGTATACGTCCCAAGAAATAGACTATTGGGAATTGAAATTTTGCAAAATTTTAAGTACCCTTGAATAGCAAAAGGGGGTGACCACAACACATACAATGTCTAAATTCAGAAGTCAGTCTTGGATTGTAATGTAAAATCGGTTCACATGTCATCACCAAGATTTTGTATTTGATACATCCCCATAAAGGTTGTAGCTACAAAAGTTTGCTTATGAAGAATTCATGTCTACCTTAGCCCACATAGTGAACGTTGTGAAGCATATTTATTCTAATTGTCTCCATAAGTAGTTGCAATCTGTGAGAATATCATACACATACACTTTGGAAAGCAATGCCATCAATGCAACACATTCATACCTTTCACCGATCTCACTTAGTTTCACATAGAAGGCATCGACAAATGTTAGCCCGATAACAAAGACATGTTCAACACTAGAGGAACAGTGAACTATCGACATAAATTTTAAGACGAGAGGATATAATGTAAGGATACCCTGAGGAGTATCATCAGCATAACAGATAGAAATCCCTGTCGTTGAAGAAAAGCATTTCGAAGTGTTGAATCATCGATAAAATTTTTACCGATGAAAGAAAGCAAATGAAAAAAGGTCTTCAGGTGTGTTGCATCGATGATCGGGGGATCGGGTGAAAAATAAATTACCATCCCCTATAGTATATACTTATGCCGTTAGAGATGTCGAGAATACTTATGAAGAGTCAGGCCGATGGAAGGATTAGAAATGATAATATGATGACCGGAGGAAGTTCCAATGATATGACTTATCCTTTGTTCCTCCAACGAACAAAATGTCATCGCTGTAACTTATCATTACAGAGTAAGAAACATTGAGGTTTTCCGATGGCCATTAGGAAATCAGGGAAAGATATGCCGACCCCAAAGTGATAAAAGATGTATCGAAGGGACATTTGAAGGGGTCTACCGATTGAATGAAATAACATATATTTGGCGCATAGACACATTTTAATTGGTGTACCATAGGAAAATTTTTAGTGATCACAATGGTTGTCATATCATAAGTATTACGAAATTCAAAATGTCAGAAGAATGTATTGAATATGCAAATTGGTAGAAATAAAGGAGCCAAACGAAGCAAATTTAATGAAGTACCTTTGAATTGGATTTGGAGAATATCTTGTAGGAGTCATTGAAGAACGTGTTAGCGAAGGAGTAAAACACCATAATTTTTTGCAAAAATTGGAAGACATATAGAAACATCATTCAGATAGTGTCTTTCTACTACCAACTTCTATAACTGTCTTGGGATCTCATAAGAAATAGTAATGCCATTTTGTTCGTTGAAAGAAGAGGCCAACCAAGAGTACAGAAGAGCGAAGCAAAAGTAGAAAATAGAAGTAAAAACCCCAGCAACAAAATTGAATCAGGACGTGATATATCAGATGCTGGGGTCTGGTCCTAAGGCAAGGAAATCTAAACAACATTTACCTGAGGCTAATAAAATTGAGGATAGGTACCGAGATGTGGGTGACATACAGACAAATATCCAAGGGTATGAGTTGTTTATTTATCACTTGTTGGTTAATAGATTTGTCCTCATTAAATCTTATAAATAAATGACTCTATTAACCTTATTAACCTTTTTGGCAATGACCAAATTGAAACCAACAGTTGGGTGAATTACTCACAGTTAACCCTCGGAATTAAGGTACAACTCCCTATAAGATCTTCAATGAATTTAAAGAACAAAAATAATAAATTTATAATGTCACTTTTTACCAAAATGTAGTAAAGGCTACAACTGTCCATCCATAATCATGACATGAATGTGAATTATAACTTGTTTCAAAGTTCAAAGCACACAAACATTGTTCTAATTTTGATCACATTAACTAGCATAAACTCACACACCAAGTAATTCATTCGTATACGTGATCAAATCATCAAAGAAGAAAACAACTACTGCACTGAAAAACAAATCTTCGCAGAGATTTATCCACCAAATTCCAAACACAGATTTGAAATCGCAATAACTATCTATTTTATTCACAGATAAAAGTCTTCTTTTCAATTTACATGCATTAGAAAGATCAAAATTTTAGTCTGAGTTTATCTGATTTTCAGACCTTTAAAATGTCTTAACAAAACATACTTATAGCCTGCAGGGGTAACTATCTTTAAAACCATATGAAATTAACTCTTGCCAGGAGTAAAGAAACAATTTGTGATAACCAAATGATAACTAAGAAAAACATAAATCCAGGAATCCAAAACATGGGAGCTATGATCTTGCAGCACAATCAGGGCTGAGGTGATGCTTTGGAGCCTAGTTAAAGTGACACGCTGGTTCCTCCACTCGATGTGTGTTGTGGAGAAGTTGGGGATGACCTGATAATTCAGAAGCCCAATAGGTATAATCCGCTACTTCCAAACTTCTTTCTCCTCACTCGTGACACCTTTTCCTCATGAGTCTCCAATTGGTCTAGACGAACGGTTAACATGGACTCAATTCTCGCCACTTTTGATAAATCTTCAGTAGTTAAGGACTTAGTTTCCTTGACAAACTGTATTGTTTCCTTGAAAGTTTTTATCATAGCATCAACACCTTCTATAGTTTGTCCGTCCTCTTTTAGGAGCTAGATATCAATGCACTTTGAGTGTTGCTGCATCGTAAGTTCAGTTAATTCCTTTAATAGTTTGATGGATTCCTCATGCCCCTGCTTAATAATGGAATTCCTCCATTCAATGTTTTTCTTGGAGACATAAAGTTCATTGTAATTCAAGCCTGCTACAAGTTTCTCTGATAGGACTTTCATTATTCCATACTTTTGCACGTCATACATTTGTGCAGTTAGTCTTATCCATTTGGTCTCCTCTTTCTTCATGGTGGCTATCTCCACCTCTAGTTCTTTGCTCACTGTAATGGAGTCTTCATATACTTTACCTAAGTCAGCAATATAATCAGTACCCCCTGTATCACAGATTCCAACCAGTCATTGAAGACCTCTACAATCATCTTCCTCCTCTATATCTGATCCAACATTTTCTGGTTTACTGAAGATTTGGGATCGAAAGATAGAGGCATTTGTGATAGAGGTTGTAAGGTTGGATGATGTATGACATCTATGTATTCCACCATTTTCTGCATAGTTTAATTCAACTCTTTCTTGTCCTCATCTTTCCAGGTTCTAGAAAGCATCCTCTCGGTAGAGGTCCCCAAGTGTTTAGCATCAACAGCTCTTGATATAGCTCCCAGATCAACTTCTTCAACTATAAAATCTTTGGCTGAAGCATCTTCTACATCTTTATCAGTTACGAGCTTTGCTACCTCTGCCATCCAATGCCCCGAGTTTCTCTCGACTTTTATCATAGTTGTAGTTTTGAGCTTCTTGGACTTCGGTGTCTTCCCAAGACACTTGGTCACCATTTCCTCCATTGGTATTGAAATGGGTACCACAATACGTTTCCTACTGATGGAAAATTCTAACCATTTTGGAGCACTTGTAGAACTATCTTTCGCCGATGGTGTCTAAATATTGGTTGGATCCAATACGACCATGACATTTACACTATATGGATTTTCTTCCTGTTGCTTCTCTGTTTCAACATTATTTCTTGGACTTGACTCTCCATTGTTTCAAGGATATCTTCTACAGAGTTGAAATCCACAACCACTATTTTGTCTGCAATTTTCCTGCTCTTATTTTTACTCTTGGAACAAGTGGTGTGTATAGGGGACTGGTTCAGAGAAGACTTCTTTGTTTTCTGAATTGTTGCTCCTTCGATGTTTACCTTTATGGTATCTGTAATGCCAATATCAACAGATTTATCAGTAGAAATAGTGGAGGTATGTGGGACATAACCAACATGTGTATCAACAAGGGCCTTGGAGCTATGCATCAATGTCTCCCCAAGTCTGCGGTCCCTTAGCCATTTCTCCGTTCTTCTAATCACGAGGAAGGGCCTGCTTGAACATTGTCTTCTTCTTTGTTTTCCCAATCAATTTGTGGAATGGGTAGCCCTTGAACCTTTTCTTTGTATTGACGATCTAATACATCTTCTCCTTCTTCCTCATTAACTCTAGATATGTTCATCCCCAAATTCAAAGTGACAATTTGGCTAAGTGTGAATCTTAACCACATTCTCTTCCCGACTTCAAATTCATCATTGCCATTCTTCCAATAGTCCTCTAATTAGGGTATATGATTGAACCCTACTATGACATTCAAGTGGGCCAAAGCATAGCCTTCACTATCAAATTTGAGTTTGGTTGTATATCGTTGCAGATTTCATTTTTTAAATCCTAACTCCATATTCAAAGCATCTGAAACAGATTTACAATTGTAGTGACCCAATTCAACTGGGAATGTCACATCTCAATTTATTTTTTACCAAACTTTTTATCAAAGCTAGCTGCCTGCAAACTTCAATTAGCACATGGTTGTCTAGGGCATATCTGGGTAATCGGAAGGGTTCGCCTTCAAAGCTTCCAACTCTAATATAGGTAAATTTAGGGAATTGTATGAAATAACTTCCAAATATGCTCACAAGATGCATGACTTCTTCTGTCATTCTCCTGTGTGCATTCCCTTGTAACTCATAAACAAACCTTCCCGCAAAGACATTGTTCACCCTCCTAAAATTTTCATAGCACCTTTGTTGCTTCAAATGAGGATGATATTCATAAATTTTCATTCCGTCGACCCATGGTCATGATACAAAGCTTGTCATTCCCTCGTACATGCTAAAATATAGAAAAGATATGAAGACATATGTAATCCCTTCATTCCAATAAAGTTACTTAGCTCGTCATGCAATTTTTCTACAAATTACTTCAGCCTAGTCTAAATATTTATCACCTTTGAGAAGGACTTGTATAAAGAAATACATCCAATCTTCCCAGTAAAAACAATGTGAGTTACCTTTGACTCTGTTCAATAAAATTACACTGTCTCTAATCTCCTTGATAAGGTGCTCCCTGGTTAAAGGCCTTGGTAACCTTGAACCTCCTTTTTACACATTAAAAATCCAATTTCTAGCAATGACAATCCTAGCAAGACAAAGTATGATGTGCTAATTGTCCAATCCTCATAGGGTTCTTTGTCATGGATTCTTAATGCTTTGCGATAAATGTTTCTCTATTAATTTTTACCAACATACCACCTTCGGAGGCCGGAATACACCTATTTTCTGGATCATAGTTATTCACACACTCCCAAACTAATTTCGGGCAAGGTGCGACAACAGGGAACACAATTGCCTCTATCAGACTACTTTTCAAAATTTTCTCCATCGTCGAGGATTTATTCTAGTTTCTAGGCTCTTTCTAAAATCTCTCCTAAAGTGGTTTCAGCTAAAGACGTGTCTCCCATTTCTGGTAGTGAGCTTATCAGACACAAAGCACATCCTAAATTTGGGAGAATTGGCCTCATGGTGGTTGCTTTCAAATTCAAGAGACTTCTCCAAAATAAAAAGAACCAAGCTACAAAACACTAAATTCTAGTTATGTCTTCGAGAGAAAGGAATAATGATGCTAGAGCGGATTATCAGAACTCACCTGTCGTAGACATCAAATCTCTGCTAGCTCTGAGAAAAATAATGCATTCACCTCCAAGACCTTCCTCTTCTTTTAGCAAATTGTGTCTTTATAATCAGAAAATAACTCAAATCCTGTACATATAAAGACAGAAAAATCCAAGAAGTAGATCCTCATGCGCTTAACAATCAATTCAGTTGTGCGAAGTAAATCATGACATGACACAAATTTGACATCCACATTTGTTATAAATGACCTCCACATGAAGGGCTTAAGTCTTAATGATTACTTTCCTTTTTTTTGAAATGTGAAACCTTTTTATATGCTCGAAATATTCCCTTTCATGCGATGCCTTCTTTACCCCTTTTTTTAGTGCGCATTTGATTCCAATGTATAAGGAGCGTCGAACCTTGAACCTTTAGAAAATGGTTCGACGGTTCGAGTTCAACATTGAGTTGACATCGATGAACATACTAGACACACACTCAAACAAAGACTTGTGGTTTGGGTTATCAACAAAACATATGAGCGCTAGACGATTTTGGACTAACATACTGATGAACCTTGAACTCTTGAATCGTTATGAAAATGGTTCAAGGGTTCAAGTTCATTTACTTACACGACTACATTTAACACTCACTTCTTTCTTAAACAAAGCCTCGGCACATACATGTTCTCTGGGTGAACATTGAACTGATGTACTCTTAAACTTTTAACACAGGCTCAATCAGATAGTTCACAAAGACATTTTAATTATTGAAAGCTGAAAGAGGGAATTACTTTTTTAATAAAACAGGGATGACTTAAATAAAGACCAACCAAGATACAATTAATATGACCTATTTTTGCATAATATGGGGAAATTTGACACTAGCAAAAACAAGTGGTAACATCGACTTTGACTGGGGAGTGGGATTGTGAAGTACTAGACAACGAACTTAGGATCTTTGGTTTCACACAAGCTCAAAACATACATAAGAAAGGACGAACACAGACACAAACAACGCAACTAACGAATACCAACACACCTAAACGACTGTAAAAAAATAGGGGACTCCTATTTTATAATTCATAGAGCTTTAAATCCTACCCATTATAGGATAGGGGAAGGATGGTTCCATTTGGATTTTCAAGCGTAAATCAGTTATGACCTAATACTTGGTGAATTATGAATGGTCCCATGCAGAGAGAATCAAATTTGCTGCGAGCTCTCTTTGGTTCTTTTCTTTTATCCTAGAGGAAGACTTGATCTTCCTGTATAAACTTTCTGGGCCTTGCTCTGCGAACAAATATCTTCTTGATACAAGCCTAGTGGGTTGTGATGTGATCTACTAGTTCACTTCTTTCTTCTATTTTTGTGAGATACATTATTCTCTCTTCTAGAGCATCTCGAAAAAAATCATCCTTGATCACTTTCTGTAATTTGGCCGCTTATAACTCCAAGGGTTAAGATAACAGTGGTGCCACTCCATACACCAGTTGAAAAGGCGCCATACCTATAGCCCTCTTAGGTGATGTTGTATCAGCCCATTACGCCTCATAAATGCTTTTATGCCAATCTTTTACATTATCATTCACCGATTTCCTCTTGATAGATATCAAATTTGTTACTAGACTCGGCCTGTCCAATTCCCTGGGGGTAGTAATCTAAAGAATCGGATAATGAGATGCCATGATCGTAACAAAACATACTCAACTCCACAGAGGAAAAATTAGTAGCATTGTCAGTTACAATCTTTCGAGGGACACCAAAACGTACTAGAATGTTCTCTTTGAGAAAATTACAAACAACTTCTGACGTTGTTTTCTTTACTGGAATGACTTCCACCCATTTTGTTAAATAGTCAGTTGCTGTCAGAATGTGAGTGTGCCATGAGCTTGAAGGGGGATTGAGTGGACCAATGAAGTCTAAACCTCACTGCTTAAAGGGTTCCTCAATAACATGCCTCAAAGGTAACACTACTAACTGTGGTTTGCATGAAAACATCTTGCACTTCTCACAATCCACCACCCATCTATACGCATCCTTGAATAATTTAGGCTAGTAATAGCAGTTTCTAAGGATCTTAAAAGAAGTGACCATTGATGAATAATGGTCTCCACAGTCTTCGTCATGAAATATTTTCAGTAATTTCTTTTGTTGTTCTTTATCAACACATCTTAGGAACGTCCCATCCAAACCTCTCTTATATAGTACATCATCAATAATTACATATTAAGTTGCCTTTAACCTTAAGTTCCTTTTTGCTCCTGGGGTCAGATGCTCTGGGCATTCTCCATAAGTCAGGTAATGTGCCACGTCTATAAATCAGGGATCCTTCAAACTGACTAGTAGAATTGTGGGCAATCCTCTGTTCTCTCCCTTATTCTCTGCTATCACTCGACACAAACCTTGACCTTTGACCGATTTTGTTGGCCTGAAATCCAGATCAAATTCTTGAATTTTAAAGACCCAAGTTGCCCGATTGTTCATTCCCACCTCTTGCTAAGTCATGATATTTTAGTATATAATATCTGAAGTGTTTAACAATAGCAAAAGCTTGTTTCTCTACCAATGAGTAGTTTAATTCGTGCTTCTTGAGTGGTACACTCATAAAAGCAATAGGGACTTCTTCATTAACCTCATTCTTTTGCAACAAGATACTAGACATAGTGTGGTATGAGGCATAGCAAGAAATGATAAAATCTTTTAAAAAATATGGTTTTATCAAGGTAGAGGCCTAAGCAATCGCTTCTTTAATAGACTCGAAGGCTTTCATTGCTTGACTACTCCATTTGAATATCTATTTCCACTCATCAGGCTTTCTATGTATTTGGTGCTTTCAACAAAATATGGCACAAACCTCCTGAGGAAATTGACTTGACCTAAACAGGATTTAACACCACTTATATTAGAAGGTAAGCTTGATTGCTGGATTGCCTTTACTCTATCTGGGTCGATTTTGATGCCTTATTTTGAAACAAAGTGTCCTAGTAGTTTCCCCTTTGTCACACAAAAAATAGACTACTTGGGGTTCAAAGATATTCCATGATCTCGGCATCTCTGTAAAATAGCTTCTAAATCTCTTAAGTGATCCTTTCTGCTCCTAGAGAAAATGGTCAAATCATCAAGGTAGATAATGATTATCTTATTCCTTAAATGGCCAAACGACAAGTTCATTGTTCTTTGGAATGTGGCACCAACATTAATTAGGGCGAATGACATGCGATTATATGTGAAAGTCCCCTAGGTAGAGAGGTGAATCGGTGAATCAGATATATAATCTAAGCCTTTAGCATTTTATCGACCTCCTTAAAAATAGTGTCTGCGACTTTGGGATTGTAATTCCTTAACTTCTGTCTGAAAGGGCTTGCTCCTGGCTTCAAAGGGATATGATGTTGAAATTGTCCTCCTTTAAAATTCCTTAGATCATCATAGGACCACACAAAAACATCTTTATACCTTATCAAGAGTTCGATGAATATGCGTTTCTCTTTAGGGGTGAAACACTTCCCTAAATTAACAAATGCATTGTCCTAGGCCTTTTTATTATGCTCAATATGTAGCAGAAGGGATTGATGCAGGGTTAGTTTCAATAAAAGATGACTCAGATCATCCCCATTTCAGACATTATTCTATCCTTATGTACATGCACTATTTTATGGATCAATGAAAGGGATGTGGCCAGAGGAATTAAAGCTCGCCTGCAAAAAGAGACAAGGAGAGGAGTTATTGATTCAATTATGGACAACTATTTGAGATTCGCGGTATGATTACTCTCATTATGTAGAATTTGAAGAATTGATTGTGAAGAAAGTATATAAAATGTATAATTAGCCCTGTGACTGTTCAATCTCAATGGAAATCAAGAAATTCCTAAGACCAAAAGAATTTGATGAACGAGGACTGGTTCACCACCTTGGTTTTCAGTGTTTAGCCTTTAGTCTTCAATGTACAAATAGCTTGGTTTTCGATGTTGAGCTAAAAGCACACGACCATTGGAATATGCAAATGTTTAAAGAAGACAAAATTTTTAGGTTGGCTCTTCACAAAAGCACTGAAGTCTAGAAAACACAATTTGATAGATATATATTCGTGACTAAGGTGTGGTATGAAAACGTTTTATTCTATACTGAGCACATCTCAATTGCATTCTTCACCTTATCATCCAAAATTTAAAGAAATAAAATGATTGAGTAAAACATTAATCCTCATAAGGATTAAGGTACTTATATTCCCTATGGTAAACTACATAATTATCAAGCCATCTATATTGTTGCAGATGCTGGACATTGCTTACATGCTCTTTCCGTATATTATCTAGTACTGCTCTAGTCTCTATAAAAAACTACTATAGCCTATTTCCAAGGCCACCACCCTAGCTAAAACATAATTGAAATTTTGGACATCAATTTCTTCCTTCTCTTGTACAAGTGAAAGCACCTCATGTACTATTCGATTGAATTCTTTCTTCCACTCCTTCAAAATTTTCAGGTACTTATCATTATCCAATATCTATGAAATTGACTAATGCTTAAAAGTATGAAAGAATTCAAGTTTGGACTATATCTTCTTCTTTTCACTAGCTAGATAGTTAAATTCATCAATTACAATCCTCGCCGTCGTTTTTTCAGGAACCAATGTTGTTTGAGTAGCTAAAGATTTTCGTATTATTTTGCACAATGACACCAAAATATGATGAGTTGGTTGTCATTTTTCATTGAGTGGTTTCAATATAGGAACATGAATACTTAACTGATCACTTGTTTTTATCAAAGCATCATAATACTTATGTTCATCATCAATCTTATCAATAGTGAGCCTCAACCTACGACTTATAATTTCCTCTAGTATAGAAACAAGTCTCTTTCCCACCTTTTCCTCTGTAGCTTTGATAAATTGCTGATATTCTTTAATCGTCCCTGCCCAAATCAAATTCATGCTGTCCAATTTTTCCTTTAAAATCATACCTTTAGGAGGTTTTGTGGGAGTGGGAGGTTGATATCATACCATATTAATGTTTGGAGTTACTGGAAATTCTCGCAATGACATGACTTGCTTCAATTTTACATTTAGGTACAACATATTTATTTCCTCATTCAATGTCACTTGTGTTTTCTTATACTCAGCCACTTCATGCTTTATTTTCTTTACAACAATTAATGTGACTGTTCTCATCTCCCGGGCAACATCTAACAACCTTGGTTTCTTAGTATTCTTTTGCCTTATCCAAAATTCCAATGTTTCAATCTTTGGGTTGTATCCCAATCCAACCACACCCTAATCTGAATCAAATTCTCCAATCAACATTGGGTCTTCTTGGATCCTAATTTGATCTAGTTACCTTCTGAAAATCTATTCCAGGAATGCACAACATATTACTTTGTTTAACCATTTCTGTAGCCTCATGTAGGCTGACATTAATTTCATCAATTTTGAGCTCCTTGAATGATTTAGTAGCCACTTCATCATGTTGGGATTCACCTATCCTCATTTTATTTATTTGCATTCTTTCTTCAAACTCCTTCATTTTCATCTTAATCCAAAAATCCTTAAACTCTTGGGACTTATGAATTCATCATCCTCTAAAAACCTCATAGAAGCAACCACCCCTTCATCATCACATTGTTCCTTTGTAAGTGTCTTATGTATATCAAACCTATCTTTTGGCACTTGAAGTGTCTTATCTTCCCTATAAGGTGACATGAGGACTTGATCAATTTATTTGTACTGCCTCATTTCCCTCCATACATCAACAATCTCATTTCTATCTCATATCCCCTATAGGATTTCCTCTAGAATGATGGGAGGTTGAACATCTATCTTTTGTTTCTTTAATTGTGGGTTCCTTGCAAGCATCTGAGGTGAAGACACTTGAACTGAAAATATAACATAAGGAGGTTCTAGAATAGTTATCCCCTTTGGTATGTAAATCTAAAACTTTATTGGTTTGAAAGTTTTCTACTCAAACATTTCTACTAACTTGCCATATATTTTGTCAAAATTATCAATCAACATATCAATTCTTTTTATTGGTCTACCTTTTATGCATAAAAATTATGAAAATCAGGTTCCTATTCCAACTTGGCTTGTTATTTTTTATATCAAGATACTCTACTTCTTTCTCCTTTGTATAATCTCTAAGATATATATTCAATTCCCTATGACATCCTCATCATAATAGACTTGATGCACAACACCTACCTTTGTAAGGATCTTTTACGTCACAAAATTAATATGTCCTTCGGGGTCAAAAAGACCCTTTCCATTCCACACTTCAAACAATACTGATTCTTCAAATAATTGTAGAAATCCTCAAGTGTACCAAACCCAATAGAGAAATCTAAAAACTTTGTAAGATTAGGCAAGAATGTCCCTTTATTATGCCTGTCCATTATTTCCTTCTCTATAAACAACATTTGCCACATACATTGTAAAAATGCTAGTCATGAAAAGATAGTTCTAGGTAAACGATGAGGAGCCTGTGGACACCCATAAGTTTTCATGATAGTAACATCAACAAAGAAAAGCCAAACACTGAATTAATGTGTGGCATTCTTCTGGATTCAAGGCCTTAGGCCTCAACTACTATATTATTCTTGGGGTCAACCTAGTTGGAAAAACCAGAAACTCTACCATAATATTTATTACAAAAAAATCATTGCAAATGATACAATTATTATTTTTGCATCTACTGTCCCGTACATAACTCTAGCATTGAATAGGAAATCTCTTGCCTAGGCCATCCACCTTATCAAATTTTATCCTAGGGCTCCACTGGTCTCTAGTTTGATATAATATCGAATGACATAGAAGGGAATACTGTTTGAATTCAAAATGCGACATATTCCTACTCACTCACCAACCCTTCATGAATTTCACACATTAGCCTTTTAGAAAAACTAAATTTGATGTTAACCTTAAGATGTTAGATCCTTATAGCCATCATCATCAAGTTCACTAACATTTTATTTTCTACATCCTTTCGTAGCACTTGGCATGAAGCATAATATGTGCGATAAGAATATATCTCAAAATATGTAACCACAAATGGTTTTGAGTCTGCTAACATGATGGATACCCTTCTATTGTTGACCCTCTTCTTTCTATATAGTGGGAGCTCATCTCTTCCGTGATTCTTTCTTAACCTCTTGTAATCTTCTTCATGCTTTTCAAGATAAATATTTTCCAAGGCTTGTTTGTTTAACATGAAACATTCTACAATAGCAGACTTGTGTAGGACCACCAATGGTGAACCATCATGCTTCATCCTATTTTTGAAACATGACGATAGTTCAATGCCAACAACCTAATTAAATCCACTTCTACAAACACATTTATCACGATCAATTTGGCCAAATCAAGTGTCCATGAGCTAGAGATTGGTATCTTCTCCTCTTCCCTATTATGAAAATACTGAAAGTCCTATCCTAACTCAGGATTACTTCCATCCCTACAACCTTGATACAGGTCTCTAAACATCATCTTATATCCCCTATTGATTGAGTTAGGCAATATATGAAGTAATTATTTTTGTAGTGCCCTCTTTTTGTCTTTCGAGGTAGATGATTCCCCTTTACGACTCACAAACTTAGTTTTTCAAGGAATTGTAAAAAGTTGTACCTCCTTTGTTAACTAGGGCTAGGAATTTTCTTCACACGAAGCTACTTGAATATAAACACCAGACAATGAAAGTGAGTTATGCTATAATAAAGGATTGATCACTTACTAGTTTGCTTGGTAATTAGAGACCTCCTCTTGATTCTAAATTTTACCCTCAAAAGTGTAGAGATCGACCATTGAGAAAAGTGGCACAAGCACTTAAATTTATTTACTTCTAAGATCCATCAGTTCACCATTGGTATTTGCCCATGCGAAAATGGAAAGGTTGGCTGCTTCCTCTAAAATTGAATCTTTGTCATTTATTTCAAGAAAATGAACAATCCAAGTGCATTAACAAGTACATGCAATTAATCCCGCTTGTTAATCTCCTTGGCCTTCCTGCTAACCTATCGTCACAATTAATGTCCTCAGGGGGGTTATAGTATTCTTGACCATATAGGCCAAACACATCCTGCTATACCACAATCCAACCATAAGTTAAACTTTCCACCCTTGCAGATTGGTAGGATATTTTTTACCTCGTGATTTACTTATCCCACCACCCCACAAGGAATATCATATATTATGTTAAGATCTTCATAGGTTGGTGAGTCCATTCAATATCCCTAACATGTCCATCACCCTTCTCTCACACAATGCTTCCTTGGAACGAAGATCTTCTTGATGCAGAACACCATGAAAATACTTTAATTTAAGCATTGTTGCCCTCCATCCTACAAATGACATACAAGGTTGATCTTTGACTATTGCACGGTTGCAAGAATTAACAATGAAGAACATAGCTAATTAAAATGGAAACATAACATAATGAGGGGCAACACTTAACCTTATAAATATCATAACATATGGTTCTTCAACTCAAATTTAAGATAATAATATTTATGAAAAAATTGACCTAAACTTGACAACGACCAAATTTGGGGTTTAAGGTTTTTCAGGAAGGTGATACTAGATTGTATTCTTTGCAAATTTTGCAAGTTCTAACATGTATGTTAAAAATATGCTATTGTTGTAAATGTACGTTTGTATTGTCTACTTGGAAACGATACAAAGGATTGAGATATATCTTTATTTTTGGTCTTTTCCTTGTAGACCCAAAAAGGCTTTTGTTTTATCTACGTTGGTGTAATTAAATATTCATTAATTACACTTTACTTAAGCTTGCTTAGGATAATGCATATCCTAGTAGTTTGTGCATGAGACACTTACGAGTTTACACGTTTATTTGCACATGGTATAGGAGAAATTCCACTTTAGGTGGTGATAGTTGTTATCACATTCCACTTTATGTGTGAGATCCACCTTTAGTGCATATATCACATTATCATCCTCCACATATTGCACATACTTCATTGCATTATGGAGAATGATCCACCTTTGGTAAACATGTGATTCCACCTTATATGGGTGATAACTTATCTTCTCCTTATCATTGTGTCTTTTTATCCTGCCTATATAAGCGGACTCATTATGCATATTTTAATTATCTCTATTAACAATATAATAATTATTGCATCTTGTTGCAATTGTCTTGCCATTATCTTGTGGAAGTTATCTTAGTCTTTCATTTGATCATGGGGGCTTGTAGAGTCACCTAAAACTCTAACATCGTATCAGAGCTCTCTAAGTATGAAAACTCCTTCTCAAGAGTACCAAATTTGGCTTGATTTGATCGTAATTGGGACGAGCTCTATTTTTTCTATCATATTTCCTTATGATCGACGTCAACCTGCATGATTATTTACTTTATTAGCCCGTACCTTGTCTTTGGTTCTTGGCTTTAATCTTTCCATTGATCATAGTCGTAGGTCATTTTCTTTGAGACGTTTATGTGGGTGCAGCTAATCTTCACTGTGGTTGCAAATAAATTTTGGTCACTTGCATGCATGTCACCTTATGCATGGCAAGATTTGGAGAGGGCTCATAGTAATGGTGTGTCCATTTGCTAAATGATCAATTGGTTTTATTTGTACCTTGTTCATCGTGCCTTAATGAATAGGAGATGGATTGTATGGTACACATTTTGATTGGATGCTGACAAGCTCGTGCGCATTATGGAGTTGTGAGACAGTTGGTCTATGGTTGTATATATGTTATGCTTAATCGATGTGTTGTGGTATTAAGATTAGACCATACTTTCTAGTGGAATTAAGGTGGGGCCCGTGCTTTAAAGCACCCACTTTTTATTTTCCTTTTATTTGCACAATACTCATAGTCATATGAAGAACTAAAGGCGAACTTGAATTTAGCCCTAGGTGCCTCTAAGGGAGAGTTTTTTCTTTTGCTCATAACTTGACCAAAAAGAGGACAAATTGAACAAACAAGATATTGACAAAAAGATTTTTTTTTGTCAATTTTGCATTAGACAAGGTATCTTCCAGTAATTTTCTGTTAGTTCTGATTTTCTACAATCCTTGTTTGCACATAATTATTTCATGATCTTAGTTGTAATATATCATTGATGTAATCATGGGTGCTTTAATCACTTTGGAGAAAGGGAACTATAAGTAGTGTAGTGAAAGCATTCTAACTTATCTTAGTGCGTATAATGATCTACTTGGAAATTCTTATAATGTATTGCCCTATTTTTATAATTATGTTAGTTGTCGTAATGATGATTTGGGAGCATGCATTTGAAAAGGCTTTCAAGCTACAGTTTTTGATGTCATTTTGTAGCATGTTGTTGATGACTTTATGAATTCGCTTGTTGACATTTGGGATCCTCAATGTTTGTTGGGAGTACATTTGAGAGGTATATGAAGACCATGATTCTTCACCATCTCTCAACACTCCTCTTTCTGGTTCTAATGTGCTTCTTCATTCTTCAGATAGATAACCCATGGATGTGATCCTTTGGAGGAGATTGTGAATGCTTCAAAGGTTCCTGATTCTTCAGTTTAGATCACACATTCATGTCTTGTTGGTGATTCATGTGAGTCATTGAAATAGATATCTATTTGTCTTCTTGATTGAGATTCCTATTTGCCAAATATTGGTGCATTGTTTGTGGAGTCTCACATTTCAGATTTGGGAGACATATTTGAGGGGGTTTCTCTTCTCTTTGATGATAGCTTCATCATAATTGGAGATACTTCTTCACCTTCTTTGGAGATTGATATTCATGAATCTCTCCCTTCACTTGATATGTCACATTTCTTGGTTCAGGTTGATCAAACTTATGTGATGCATTCTTCAAGCTTGGAGACTCCCAATCAATTTTCAAAGACATTTATCCTATTTGATGATAGTGGCAATAATGTTGTCACTTCACATTGGTCGTTGGATCTTGTTCACAATTTTTTTCTATCGGTTCCTTGGTTGTCACCTTTTACTATGATTGGGTATGTTCTTGATTGGTTTGTGACATTTTCATTATCCGAGGATATAGTGACACATGAGCAGATTTCGGAGACAACATCATCATACTACATTTGGATTTCACTTCCTTGTTCCTATCCAGAATGGGAAGCTTTTTTTGCTGTTATACTTGGCACATCTTCTTCCCAATTGGAGAAATGTTTTTTTTAGGCATTGGATTATTTTGCCTCCTAGAACTCACCATTTTACAACATATTGTTCATTATGGGGGGGATATTAGGTCTATTTTCCTTCCTATGGAGGAATAATTGATTGCATATACATGATTTATGTAGTTCTTGGGGGGTATTGGGTCCTCCATCCATGCATCTTGTGTGTTTTCTCCCACTTAGGAGTTTGCACTTTTATTTGCACATGGTGTAGGAGAAATTCCACTTTAGCTAGTGATAGTTGTTATCACATTCCACTTTATGTGTGAGATCCACCTTTGGTGCACATATCACATTATCATCGTCCACATGCTGCACATACTTCATTGGATTATGGAGGATGATCCACCTTTGGTGGACATGTGATTCCACCTTGTATGAGTGATAACTTATCTTCTCCTTATCATTGTCTCTTATTGTCTTGTCTATATAAGCAGACTCATTATGTATATTTTAATTACTATTAGAAATATAATCATTCTTGCATCTTGTTGCAATTGTCTTTCCATTTTCTTTTGGAAGTTATCTCTGTCTTTCATCAGATCCCGAGGGTGTTGTAGAGTCACCTAAAACTCTAACAATCTTATGTGATATTCTTCAATTGTGTTCTTAATTCCACCACCTTTTAGGGATAAGGATAGTTCAATGCAATTATATTTGATATAGATAACTTATCAAGCACACATACTTACCCTAATTAGTGGATCCATCACGTTGTCTCTTTGTCATGTGTTGTACTACCATTGGTCTTGTACTTGCTTGCGGCATATGATAGTGGTAACATATTTTTATCTTTGATGCATGTACACTACCTTAAAGCTATTGCTCCCAATAAGGCATATGCAATTGCTTTAACATGGGGGCATACACTCCGCTTTTTGGTATACACTATGCGCACACCACAATTAATTTTTGTATTCAATTTTTTTTCAAGTTTGTAAATTGTGCCTTTTTCTTTCTAATCTTGTCTTGGTGTATTTTCTTGCATACAATGCTTTGATTAGTTATCATTTGCACTATTTATAGAAGATTTCCTCGCACAAAATGCTTTGCTGGGTTATTCTTTGCACCAATCTCTTTGCATGACTCATAGTAAGCTTATCCTTACTAGTTCAACATTGTCATGCATTTGTTCTCTCTTTGCTTTCATGTGTTGCTCCTTTTGTTTTTTTATCAGATTGATAAGGTCCTAAGTCACTTCATGGGGGTGTGGTGTTCCCTGACTCTAAAATACTTTGATGAAATTTTTCCAATGCTATGATCTACTTTACTGAGAGTATGAATGCAAGTTCACATTCTTACTAAAGTGGGAGTTAAATTATCATCATAAATTGCATCCCAATGTTGTGCAAGGGCACCCAGTCTTCATGATGTAAAAGAGGGTTAATTTTTCGGTTTTTGTGATTTAGTCACTTTTGTTGTAATAAGTTCTACTTAGACCATTTTTGATGTTGTGTTTCAGTTTTTGTCGTGTGTGGTTAGGTTTGTAGGAAGATGTCAAGTTTAGCACAAAGTTGCAAAGTTGCATACACAACTTTTGCGTTTTTTGTTTTTTAGGGAAGTTGAATCGTTGGAAGTTGAAAATTGGTTTGTAACTATTGGGAATCGGTTGGCAATGCCTTTAAAAAGGATTTGTAAGGTCGGGGACAAGGGAAGAGATGTTGGTTGTTGATTTGGAGGAGTGATTGTAAAAAAACATCAATAATTTTGGAAATCTGAACATGTTCTCTATTTTTTTTTGCTTTGAATTGACTTTTACAAGATTTTAACCTGCTTGAAATTGATTGGAGATTGAAGAGGAATGAATCTAATTTTTGACAAAGTTGGTTTCATTTCATTTCATTAAGTAGATCCAAAGTTATTACATTTTCTTGACAGGCAATTTGAAACCCTAGTTAGGGTAATCAATTTATACACAAATCAATTTTTGAAGGGTTCCGTACAAAGTAACTTGCCTTGGTTCTAAGATGTCCTTTATAAGGTCCAAATGGGTGTTTGAAACTATGTTTACATTCTTGATATCATGTCTTCGCTGGAAATTATGGCCGAAAAACCCAATTTGCTACTACTAAGTTTGTTCAAGCAATTAGGCCTAGAGACTAGGAAAATCCATTTTAAGTCCTTGCCTTCCAAAGCAACTATGCATGGAATCTAGAGATGTTTGTAAATGGGGAAAAGGGTATCTGAATATGTCCTTACTTTGTGGATATCAAGTCTTCCTTGAAAGTTGTGTCAAGATTTGTCATCTCGGAGTACTACTAGGATTTAGGTTTGTTTTTGAGGAATGTCGAGTAGTTTGGGGGACATGAGTTCTTGTGAGTCATTGTTGGTCTACATGTGTTATTTCCACATTGTCTAATGTGTCTCGTTGTTGCATGAAAATTTTGAAGCACTGATGCGTTATTGGAGTTTTGTGGCATTGAACGAACATTAGTCCCTTTTGGAAGATTCTTGAGTTTGTAAAGGGTGAGAATTGAGTTTTGTTGGGAACCCAAACTGAGATGAGTATGTGTTCATTAATGTCTAGAAATGACAAAGGTCTATCCTTGTGAAGGAATCTTCCCCACTATGTTTTCCTATGAGTTTTGATGAAGGAATGATTCTATTTGTTGGGAAATATGGTATCAATTATCTAAGTTTTACCCCTCTCTACACCACTATGGAATTTATTTCTGATGTAGGACTCATTTTAATGAAAATATTGTCTTCTTTCTACAATTCTGGACCCTAGTCCTAATATAGGCTTGCATTGGAAAGACCCAGATGCCCAACCCACCAATCAAGCCTCAAATCCAAATAGCTCAACGGTTAGCTTGCAGGAGTGAGAAATTAAAGATTATGTCAGCTTGATCCAGCACACCTCAAAATGCCTGGGAGAGGTATAAAAGAAAGTTAGACCCCCCATTTCTACATGATCTACATTGATCAAGCAATCGAGAACTCAAATCCTCAAGAGCAAGTGATCACACATCCAAGGCATTGAAGGCAATGAGTAATTTTGATATCTATGCATTCATGATGTCATCCATTATCTACAAATTTTAAAGTCAACTATACAAAGTCAACATCAAGATATTCATGAGCATTTCAACGCAAAGAAGGCCTATGAAGGTCTAACCTCTACCACCTAATTGTTGGTATGTGGTGACTGATCATGTTGTTGGGCTTAGATTTTGGTTACTTTATTAGTCGATTTTCCCTCCAAATCAAACAATGAGGGAGCGCAGGGGGGTAGAGCCTATTATTTAATAAAGAAGTCAGGTAGGGTTTTGGCATGTTACTGACCTTTGTAAACCACCTTAAAGCCCTATAAGTAAGTGGCCGTGTAATCTAAAAGATATCATATTGTAATTTTCTCTTCGCTGGATAAAAGAAGAAGTGGACGACTATTTTTTTTGGTGGATGTAGCCCACATTAGGTGAACCACGATCTGTGTTATTATTATTTTTAATTGTTGCCTCTCTTATTCTACATTATATTTAATATTGTTTACTGCTCTGGTCTACCTTAAAACCCTAACAATATTATATGCAACAACCACATGGATATAAGGCCACAAGCTAGGAGAACTTAGTGTGTTGGTTAATGAAAGTCTTGTATGGCCTAAAGTAAGCACCTCAACAATAGTATCTAAAATTTGAGATTTTATGGTTGAACAGTGTTACAATAGAGGTCATTCTAATCATTGTGTTTATTTTACAAGATTGGACAATGGTAGCTATATTATATTGTTATTAACACACCCGAAAATGCTCGAGAGATGTATAAAAGAAAGTTACCACACCCCTCTCATTTCAACATCCCCTACAACAATCAAACACTCAAGCACTCAAGTCCGCAAGAGCAAGTGATCAAGCATCCAAGGCATTGAAGACAAGGAGTAATTTTGAGATCTATGCGTTCATGATGACATCCATGATCTATAATTCCTAAAGTCAACTCTGCAAAGTCAACATCAAGATCTTCATGATCATTTCAACAGAAAGAGTGCTTATGAAGGTATAAGAATTTTTTTTAGATCTAGGTTTTGCTACCTAACAACACACTTTCAATTCTATTTCAATTTATCTCAATTTCAAGGTTAATTCCTAAACTAGATTTGACCCAGGGAAACCCCTTTCAACCCAAAATTTCTCTCTTTTATGTGTCTAGTGAATACGTGGAAAATGCATGAATTTGGATAAAAATTGAGTGTTAGAAGAGCTATAGAATGTATATCCGTAGATCTAAAATAGGTAGGGCCCAGATGCCCTACTTGTCTAAGTCGCTCTGATTCCGCTCCAAATTTCAATCAGAGGTTAGTCTCTATTTGTACTCTCCCATTCTTCTATGAGAATTTTCGTAATTATTTTTGTTAATGTTTTGTACCAGACTAGAAAAATCAGAGAGAAGATATCTTAAACAAAACACAAGAACAAATAGACACAAATATTTACCATGGGAAACCCTCCTACTCAAGGAAAAAACCCAGCCACTCTAGAAAGATGATTCTTTATTGAATAATCACCGTCTGAAAGATTGTTAACACTTAACAATCTCACATAGAATGCCTTTTACAAAAAAATCAAAATCTGTTTGTCATCTACAATGCCCTGAAAGTCTTAAATATCTCACAGATACTAAACATAGAAATGATTAACAAATGTAATGATTACATACATGACATTCACAAGTGATGTATGTAGCAGACACACTAAATGATGTTGTAGATAATTTCTCATACACACGCAAAGATCGTTGTTATTCACATGCCTTGATATCTCATTCACTTACATGAGCTGCGATACTCAGAATTCCATCCGAAGAAAATGACACAACACAATGTTAATAGAAATCACAAATAACATTCCCGACCCCTGCAAAAGTATTAACTAATGCATTCAACGCTGTCCCAAAATGCGGCCATTGGGAATACATGTTGTATCACAAAAAATAGGCTCATTGCTAACAAAAGACTTCTTCAGATACAAAGACGGTGATCGAACACAATTACAAAGAGAGGCCAACATACATTGTTGATGTGGCATTCCAAGGACGACATTTACACTTCTCGTTTTGCATATCACCGAACATAGAAGCCACACAATCACTATAAACTGGTGACATTAAGAATTCCCTTCGAAAATGACAAGAAGTGTAGAAAACATCTTTAGCCTCGAATACAAGAACCACCAAAAGACATGAATACAACTGTAATATCATAAGCACATAATTATATACGTACTGACAACAAGAACTCAGTCGCATCATAACCATAATCTCGGTAGGCATAAGCAATAATGACAAATATGAGAAGGACGAAAGCTGGAGGCAATACATCATCGTGTCTCCAAAAACTTCATCGAAGAGTCACAAAGAATAAAAAAACATACAGTTAAACCTTTGCAGGTATGAAAACTATCTCTCGCAGCTACAAACATTAACACTCCCTCTTAGGAAAGGTGTTATTGTTTCTAGATTTGCATGTCATGGAATATCTCAATATGACAAACACAATGACTATACCCATATGTGTTAATAACAAAATTTTATCATAGATTCTCTCAACGTGATATCGTCATCATGGGGTGAATAAACACTAGTGCTAAGTCAGAGTCTCTCACATGACATCCACCATGGCTACTCCTAGAGGGTGGAACAAGGGCTTTCACCTCAAACTCCTATCGTAGAGAAGAATGCATTAAAAAGTGCTTGCACCTCAAACTTCTTTAGTAGAGAAGAATGCATTAACAAGGGCTTGCACCTCAAACTTTTCTCGAAGAGAATAAAGCATTAACAAGGGCTTTCACCTCAAATTTCTCTCACAGAGAAAAATGCATTAAAGCACATAAAAGATCATCTCAATGCTAAGACTCCCTCTCAGCCAAGACCCCCTCTCAACAGGGGCAACATACTCACAACTTTGATTATCATAATAAATTAGTTGACTCCAATTTTTGACCATGGAGCTTTTGTAGTCACACTGCTACACGAGCTTGCTGATCCTCTCCAAAGGACATGACACTCTTCATCTGCTACACAAGCTCCCTCTAAATCTTCAAGCACTTGCGTCAACCTCTTGACCTCCCTGTATACGATTGCCTTCAATTCTTTCCTTAGAGGAATAATTTTCAACACACACCTCTAGAACCTCTGACATACTCGAGTCCAGTGTTGTCCTCCTCGACCTTATTCTAGATCACCATATTCTGGAGCTACCAATGTCAAATTCAGATAGACTATGCAAATTTATTCTCTACAACTAAAGAGTCTCCCTATGAATATCATTGCTTCCTCTTCGAAGAAATAAAGCACAATGAAAAATTATTTAGGTTCTTCCTCTTAAATGATGTTATGTGACACCAATTCAGTCCCAAGGCTGCAAGCAATGCCCCCATGTTCATTTTTACAACTTGCATGACTTTTGTTGTAATCTCTCATCATCCTGTTGCTTCTCGATCTGTCATGAAAGCATTATTAGAGAGATTAGTAGAAGTTCATGGAATCAAACTATTCTGGAGAGAAATATACTGAACAATGCTAAAAGCATACATGGTACACTATTCCCAGTGTTATAACATGAATTAATATTAACTACATAAAATTCATGATCAATATTCAAGGATATGAAAAACTTATCTCTTGATTGTCTAATCTTCCTCACAATCAACCAATTGTTCTTTCGTAATCACACAGTTATAGTGCATGCAAAGAATGCAAATTCGAACACTAGCACAAAACATTGCACTAGAAGCCTCAATTGCTAAGATTGAAACACTTGCACCGAATCACCAAACAACATATTCACACCCATTATGTTAAATTATAGCATCGAATTGATTAATATAATCATATAATCGATATATATATATATATATATATATA
>MU225459.1:8315-21026 GCA_018584345.1 Thuja plicata | reverse complement strand
GTGAGTCTTTGAATCTCTGATTCTTTCTCTTGTAGCTTCTCTGTAATTTTCCTCCTATCATCAATGGCTAGTGTTCTTTCATTTTCAACTTTTCTTGCATCATTCATGACATCAATCATTTTCACCACTTCAATCTCTTGACCAATTTGCAGCATGTTGATTTGATCTGTCAGATGTAGATTGATCTCTTGTATACTTTTAATTTCTTCATTTGATGCGTCTGAAGATTTGCTTGTTGATGGTTCTGTTGTTTCAAAGTAATCTATTATTTCCAATTCTTTGTAGTCTTTCTCATTCAGCCTGGTTGCCATAAATCCTTCTTTCATCAAGAAATTTTCTTAGTTTTATTCTAGCCTCCTTGTACTGCTCATAGTTTATTTGCATCTGTAACTGCTCATTCTCAATAGTTATGTCCAGTCTGAACTTGTCCATTGCTCTGATCTTTACTCTCAAGTCTTTAAGCTTTTTCAAGAAAGAGACTTAGCTCTGATACCAGTTGTTGGAATTATAGTGGAATGATGTACTGAGAGGGGAGGGGTGAATCAGTACCTCTATAACTTTTCTTGGTTGGCCCATTAACCCTTAATCATCAGTTTGTAAATTATCTTATCTAACTGTTCATCTTTCTTTATTTATATGCAATCATATCATAAGTTCTTTTAGTATGTAACCATAACATAAACATTCATGAAAATAGATAACACATAACATAAGATATAATATCACAGAAAACTCTTGTTAGGAAGTAAAAACTGCGGTGGGGTTTGTTACCCACAAGACTTCACTATCTGCAGATAAGAAGGGGCCGGTTAAGGCTTACAATTGGTCACTTCTGATGACCTACCCTGTTAGGAGTATTACAGTGGAGACCTGTTAAGATCTACTTCATTTGAATCTTTAGCAACACTGTTAAGAGATTTGTAAAGAATTGTTAAGTCCACCTTCTACAAAATGATTTTAGATGTGATGCACTTGTTAGAATGCAACTACATAAGTCTTTGATCTGATGATGTATGCAATCTCTAATTGTTGATAACAGATCCTATTAAGGCTTCATACATATAATTAATCATCCTTTCATGATTGAATAATACCTTTATCTGCTCGTCGGTAGCCTCTGTGTGTTCTTGACAACTGATATGATCTTTTTCTGAACTTTGCATGAGTTCTGCCTTCTGGTCCTTAGATGCTCTTCGTGGCTATCAACAACAATGAATTCATAACTCACAATTGAGTTGAACATCTATTTATACTAGTTTTTGGCTGAATTCTTGATGCATGCTTCACAAGTTAACTCTAGATACAATGTTTACAACTTGACCTTGATCTTTAGTTAGATATGTTTTAGATCCGTTAGGATGCTTTAAAACATTTACATAAAGCTTGCTTGACCCTTAAGTTATTATTTAAAACAAATTAAAACTCTATAAATATAATTACATTGCTTTAACTGACGTGTAAAACTTAGATCCACTTTTTGCGCGTTCTTTAACTGACTGTTGGTTGTGACAGTCAGTTTTCTTGGTCGTTGGTGTTCCTTTCTTGAACTGGTCGTCGGGTATGCCTTTTCTGTTCCGTTGGTATTGTTCTCAAAACTGTGTCGCCGGTGATGCTTGTAGTCGTCGGTGATGCTTGTCGATTCCATACTTAGCATTTTTCATGGCCTTTGTGTTCTGTCGGGTATGCTCGTTGTTCGCCGGCAATACTTGTAGTCTGCCGGTAATCTCTGTAGTCCGTCGGTAATCTCTGTCAATGTTTTTGACTAAGTGTACTAATGGCAAAATTAATGTCATCAAAAATATATATACATAATCAGTAAAAGTATATACAACAATCAACACAACAATAATCATCAGATTTTCTCTATTACGATGTCACATTTCTAACACATTAGTCATCACTATTCTTCTTGAATCCAATTGTCCTATTTTGGTTTTGGATCATTTCCTTAGACCTGCTTTGATGCCATGTTAATGTTTTGAACTAGAATAGAAAAACCGAAGAGCAGCTATCATAAACAAAAGACACGAACAAATCAGTATAAAGATTTACCCTGGAAAAACCCTCCTACTCGAGGGAAAAATCTAGCCGCACTCGAAAGATGATTCTTTATTGAATAGTTACCAAGTCTGAAAGATTGTTAACGCTTAACAATCTCACATAGAATGCCTTTTAAAATATAAGCAAAATCTGCTTGTCATTTACAATGCCTAGAAAGCCTTAAGTATCTCAAAGATACTAAACACATAAATGATTGACACATGTAATGATTACATACAGGACATTTACAAGTGATGTCTTTAGTAGACATAATAAACGGGTCACAGGGTTACCCAAAGTCAAACAATACCATTCGGGGGCATGCAAGGGGTGTGCCTTAGAGAAGAACACTAAGGGGTAGTTTCAACATAGTTCTAGAAAAACAAAAGGTGTATTCAAATTAGTCCACTCAGATTATGTGGACCCATGTGTGTACCTTCCTTAGGTGGGCTTCTATACTATGTAATCTTTGTTGATGATTTCTCCAGAAAGACCTGGATCTATTTCCTTAAATGTAAAGAATCATAGGAGATCCTTAAAAGTTTTAAGGAATTCAAATCCCTTACTAAAAACTCTACTGGAAGAAAAGTAAAAACCTTAAGGACAGATAATGAGAGGGAATATACATCAGATATTTTTAAAGAATGTTGGAAAAATGTAGGGACTAAGAGGGAGTTCCTTGTACCCTACAACCCTCAACAAAACGGAGTTGCTGAAAGGAAAAACAAAACCATTGTAGAAGCTGTTAGGGATATGTTACTTGATCAAAACATAGAGACTTCACTTTGGGTAGAAGCCTCTAGTATTGTTGTCTACATTCAGAACATTTGTCCTCACTCCCATAATGACGACAAAACTCCTAAAGAAGCCTTCACTGGTATAAAACCAGACATTAGTCACTTGAGGATATTTTGTTGTCCTGTTGACATTCATGTGCCCAAAGAAAAAAGAACTAAGCTAGAACTTTTTGGGAGAAAAGGAACTTTTTTAGGCTATAGTGAAACCTCAAAAGCTTATAGAATATATGTGCCTAGTAAAAGACAGATTGAGCTAAGCAGAGATGTGATTTTTGAGTAAGATATAGTCTTTAAAAGAGCCAGAAATTCTATTGAGTCAGAAATTCAAACTTCCATCCTAGACCTAGAGGAGGATCTTGTTCCTGAGATTTAGAGGGAGTATCCCGAGGAAGATATAAATGAAGAACAAATCACATCATTGGAAAATCTTAAGAAGAGACCACTCTGGGCTACTAAAACAATAGAAGAAGCAAGGACTTATGTCCCTCTATCAGGGACTTTCAGAGAAAGTAAAAGACCTAGGAGATTCTCTAGTTATGTAGCTTTGATGAGTGAATTCATGAAATAAGAACCTTCTAATGTCATAGAAGCTCTTTAGCGCCAAGTATAGAAGAATGCCATGACAAAGGAGTATCAATCCATCCTGAAGAATGATGTGTGGGAGATAGTACCTAGGCCAAAAGAGAAATTTTTTGTTTCTTCCAAATGGCTATTTAAAATCAAACATGTTGCAGATGGAAGTATAGAAAAACAGAAAGCAAGATTTGTAGCCAGAGGATTTTGACAGAAAGAAGGAATTGACTATGAAGAAACCTTTACTCTAGTTGCTCGATATACCTCAGGCAGAGTAGTTCTAGCCATTGCAGCAACCAAAGGATGGAAAGTCCATCAAATGGATGTAAAAACTGCTTTCTTAAATGGAACCATTGAAGAAGAGGTCTACTTAGAGAAACCTGAAGGATTTGAGATTCATGCAGAATCATATGTGTGTAAATTAAAGAAAACCCTATATGGACTTAAACAAGCTCCTAGAGCCTGGTATGAAAGAATTGACAATTAACTCATGAGATTAGGCTTCTCAAAGAATGATGCAGACCAAAATCTCCACTTCAAACAAAGCAAAGGTTATATGTTAACATTGATATTATCTGTTGATGATCTGTTGATTATAAGAGAAGATCACCTTATTGTTCAGTGTAAGAAAGATTTAGCCTTGGAATTTGATATGAAGGACTTATGTCTATTACACTACTTCCTTGGACTTGAAGTTTGGCAGAAATCAGATAGCATTATTCTAAATCAAGGGAAGTACACCATTGATATATTGAAGAGGTTTGGTATGTCGAATTGCAGACCTATGTCATCCCCCATGGAAACAAATCTTCATAAATTAAAAGAAGCAACAACATATTCTCAGTCGACAAATCCCACTCTCTTCAGGCAAATGATTGGATGTTTGATGTATTTGGTCAATACCAGACCCGATATCTGCTATGCTGTAAATGCCTTAATTAAGTTCATGTGTGAGCCCAAGGAAATACATCTTGTGGCAGTGAAGCATATAATGAGATATCTTCAAGGTACTCGTAATTATGGCCTAAGATATGAAAAGGTTGGCTTAGATCTTCATGGATTCACATATTTAGATTGGGCTGGAAGCGTGACTAACCAGAAGAGCACCTATGGATGTTGCTTCAGTTTAGGATAAACTATGATATCGTGGATTAGTAGAAAACGGTCCTCAGTAGCTTAGATTTCTACAAAAACCGAATATATTGCAGCTTCTATGGCTGTTAGAGAAGCAGTATGACTCAGAAAATTGTTTGTGGGATTATTCGATAAACCTCTGAAACCAACCATCATTCACTATGCCAATCAAAGTTGCATTAAGCTCCCAATGAATCCAATATCTCATGATAGATCTAAGCATATAGCGATTCCTTATCACTGAGAGACATGTTAGAAAGGAACATGATTCAGTTGGAGTATATCAGTAGAGGAGATCAACCAACAAATATTCTTACCAAGCCTCTCCTCAAAGTGAAAGTTGAACACTTCAGGAAGAATCTTGGTATGATTGAAATGTAAATTTTTGATTTGTACTAATATATTAAAGATGTTTAGTGTGTAAACTTCTTTTGTCATATGAGTGACTCTATGACTTTATGGGCCTACCCATCTTGTGTATATTTCTGAAAAGTGACGACTTTTAGGATAATCATCACTTGTATTTAATATTGTAAGGTGACGATCTTATAATGTTCAGTAGACTGATATCATTAACTTGATATCAGTATGATTCATGGATTTGCCATGATTAGTTATGGTAGACATTATGTGACTTAATGTCAGTGCACATACCATAATTGGGATATATAAGGAGAATGTAATGTTCTCGAGTATATTATATCCTTTAGTATCACGAGATAGGTGATACTATATATCATGAGATATGTGATACTTCATATCACGAGTTATGTGATATACTTTGTATCACAAGTTAGGTGATACTTCATATCATGAGTTATGTGATATGTGACTACTTATATCATAAGATGAGTGACATATTATAAGTCAGATAATTTTGTAAGTCATAAGATATTCATAGAGATTTTTGTGATATTGTTATCTTCCCGAGCTAAGAGGGAGTGTTGATATTTGTAGCTTCTATCAGATAAAATATTGATTTTACGAGAATAGATAAAATTATGATATATCAATATATAGATAATAATAATATAGATATTATCATTATTATATATATTGATATCATTATTATCTATTATCATTATTATACATATACATTGATATTTTTATTATTATAATATAATAATAATAATAATGATTATCATTATTATATTATTCTGATCGAATAAATATGACTATCGATTATGTTTAAGAGACCAAGATTATGTGTTATCGGGTCTGGGAAATCTCACGTCGATTGATGACTAAAAGTGACGCCTATGATAGGCATGACTCCTTGAGGAGTCACGTCTATGCATCTATCATAGATGTGACTATTCACTCTTGCCACCACGATATAAACACCGTTCCCACTGAATACCAATTAGCGCTCAGCACAGTAATTGATAAGTGATAAAACGTTGCTTAAGTATTCTGCAAAACCGAGACAATACAATATTCAGATTTAAGAATATTTAAAGACCATTATATATACAATGATAAATATAGATATATTAATTCAAGAATATAGATGTATAAATTGTTTTCAATGGAACACTAACATTCAAAATTTGTTGTATCATTTAGATTTGATGTAGGTTCAATTTGCATTTACATAATCAATTTTTAATATTAAGAATATAATATTATTATGATCAGTAATAATACCAAATTTGAATATTATATCAATTATTCTTATATTGATTTTTAATATTATATCACCCTTGATATTAATATATATTCTTAATATTAGTGTAAATTCTTAATATTAATGTGAATTCTTAATATTAATACAATTTCTTAAATATATGTTGTTATGCTAAAACAACAATCTCATATGCTAAGGAAAGACTCAATAAAGCTTATAAATACATAAACTTAAGTGATGTGGCAAAATGATTAACTTTGAATTAAGTTAGCGTGTGTAGTAAAGATATTAATATAAGACTTTCCATATGATATCACTACCTTAGCGAATATTGGCCCAACAATTCACTAATCCCATGATGCTAGACAAGTCAACGATTATTATTATTATTATTATCTAAGGAAGAGATTAGTAAGAATAAATAATCATTAGCTTAAGAGGTACAATTCACGTAGTAAATTAATATTGTGATGAGGTGCGACTATTGGAGAGTCATGTTTATTCCAAGCAAGGGAGGATAACCGATCAGTCTTGAGGTATATTAAGAAATTCAAAGACAACCAAATAGGGACCCATTGAAGGATGAATAAGAAAATTAGATCATAGATTGAGGTGGTCAGGGAATTATTAATTTTGGTAAAGAAATCAGAGATTAAAAATATATCTATCAATACCCATTATCAGTAACAACAAATGGGTATGTTGTGAATTGTCTATGAAGTTAATACTATATATTATATCTGAATTCTATGATGAGAAAGGTATCCACACACACACACATACACACACTTTGTCTATGCTCAAACTTATCACCCTGTTGGACTAAAGAGGAGGAATGTAAGGATGTCTCCAAGAAGGTGCTTGTCTAAACCCATCGAATAACATTCTGTCCCAAAATAGGGTTGGGGTCAGTGTCCCAATAGTTTGGGCTTGGACCTGTAAGCCTTGAGGGAGCCTATTGGTAATGGTCTCTAGGCGTTTTGGTCACATCCCCAAAGTCTTCCTATTCAAATCAACAAGGTAATAAGATATGGGATCATCAATTGGTTGATATAGTCATAAGAGGAAATACAAATCTTATTTAAATTGTTATTTTATTTAATTAAATTGAAATACTAAATTATTCTATGTGAATTATAATCATGATAAGTAGTTGTAGAGAGATCGAAGGTTACAAACTAACAAGAGTCATTAAACTTATTGCTCGATTTGGAAACAAACTTTCGATCTTTATCCCCTCACAGATTTGGCTTTTGGTGTCCAAATAAGAAAAAAAGAAAAAAGAAAAATATGATTGTCTTGATTTCTCTTAATTCAACTGTGAGCTTAGAATGTGTCTGAGATGCCATTAAAAACCTACAACTGGCAAGAAAATACAAAACCCCCCCGTAAACTACAAATTTCTTCACACTTTGATGATTCTCTAGTTCATTGCAGGATGCAAGAGAAAAGCATACTCATGTGCTTCGAAAAAATAACCCTACACTCTCAAATTTCTTAAAACACTGTTAACCCACAACTCATAATTACTGTGATACCATGTAAGATTTGGCTCAAGAGCTACCCAAAAGTGCAAATGAATGAAGGGAAGCATAATAGAAATCAAATATGAGCCAAATAAACTATATTTAACTCAAGAGAATGCAAAGCATACAATGAATTGAGAATGCTCATATGAGAGCAATGGGTGATTATATATAGGACTTATCACTGAAGAGATTGAAAACACAACCAAAGAGGGATAAAGTGAAAAAATCCGTACGTAAACTTAACTAAGGGAAAAGAGATCTATAGTTGAGAACTAGCTAAGAAAGAACAAATCTGATTGTCTTGATTTCCCTGAATTTAACTGTGAGCTTAGAATGTCCCAAGATGCCTTTAGAAACCTACAATTGCAAGAAAATACAAAATCCCCCCATAAACTACAAATTTCTCCACACTTTTATGATTCTCTAGTTTGTTACATGATGCAAGAGAAAAGCATACTCATGTGCTTAGAAAAAACAACCCTACACTCTCAATTTTCTTAAAAGATTGTAAACCCACAACTCACAACTACTATGATACCAAGTAAAATTTGGCTAAAAAGCTACCCAAGACTGCAAATGAATGAAGGGAAGCAAAATAGAAATCAAATGAGTCAAATAAATTATATTTAACTCAAGAGAATGCAAAGCGTACAATGACTTGAGAATGCTCATATGAGAGTAATGGGCGAGTATATATAGGACTTACCACCGAAGAGATTGAAAACACAACCAAGGAGGGATAAAGTGAAAAAATCCGTAAGTAAACCTAACTAAGGGAAAAGAGAGCTATAGTTGAGAACTAGCTAACAAAGAACTAGATAACTAAATAACCCTATTCACACTAACAAGTTTTTGTAATGTTATCATAACCAATCATCTTTCTCATCTTTTTCTTTTTTAGCTTCTATAATTCCTTCATTTTTTTGCAACTATAACACTTTCATCAGTCAAAACACTTAATTTCATATTCATCGTGGTCGATATAGGGTTGTTGTCATGAGGACTATCATGACAATCCTTTCTATGGTTGTATATTCATCTTTCATTTTCACATTTTATAGACTTCCAAATTTGTTCAACTAGATTTTTATTTACTTTTATCACCCCTATGATAGTCCTATGAGACTTATGATAGTCTTAACCCTATGATGTACCTAAGTCGGTATTAAATGATACAACCTCAAGACTATCCTAATTGATTTATTGACTATCATACTTCTACTTGATTATCCCCATTTTGATTTGAGAAAAAATAACAAGGTGGTTTCATTTAAAGTCATGTTATAAGTGTGACCTTTTGTAGTGGTGGCTTTGAAATCCCCATAATAGAATCCTAATATTACTTGTTTAATGACCTCTTACATGATACATGAAGATGGATTGATTGGTCTTGATAATGGAAAATGTTTTTATAAAAGAAATATGACTTAAGGTGGTAATTTTTAGGCCCCACAATTGTCATAATGGTGCCAAAATTGTTTACGAGGAATTTTGATGATTTTTAAGAAATTTAATTCATTTAATGTTTGTAAAATAAGTTTCTATAGAAAGGATATAATTAGGTTATCAATTAATATAATTTATATATTGAACATGACATCCATGCATAAACCAATTAACTAATTAAGGAATCTGCTTGGAGTTAAAAATCTTCCAATTTCCCTTTGTTGCATAGCCTATAATAAAGGCATAGATTGTAACCTAATTTATTGATTTATCATATAAAGTTAATTTTATTTAATAAAATCATACTCATTATCAATTTTTAAACTTCTATTTCAACATGTATGGTTATGGAAATACTTATAATAGAGCTTCATGGTGTATGGCTTGTAAAGCACATCACTTCTTAATTGCCTCCCATTTCTCCATGCCATACTACAGTTTAATAATTTATTTGAGATAAGCAATGCTAAGTGTAGGAATAATCAAATTATTTAAAAATTATTGTTGATGGGCTTGTGAATATTGCCCTATCTTAGATGAACCACCAAGTTATTGTATGAAATGAAAATTCATATTTCATGGAAGAGCCATAGCTTGGAATAGTGACTAAAGATCCGAAGACATAAGATTCAACTTATCTTGCTCAATATTTACCAGCCCATTTAGATTCAAGTTCATTACATGTCTACACATTTAGACAACCCCCAACTAGTTTTCAATAAATGAACAAGCTTTAAGTCTAGATATAAAAACCTCATTCAAACCACATGTAATTATAGGATTGGTCCAAGGTAGTACGATATTTACTCATATGTTTCTTTTAAGCGGGTTCACTTGTCCACTTGTTACTAAGTTGTTAGTTTACCTAGTTTCATGTTGATATTTTAAATGTCAAGATATCATTTATAACCCATTTCAAGCTAGGGTCATCAAGTGTCTACATAGTAGTACCACTCCCAAGCAATTTTTTAAAAATGCACAAGCCTCAAGTCTTTACATAGTAACCTTATTCAAACGACATGCAACTATAGGACTAGTCCAATATGTGTTGGGGTCCCTCGGTGACCAATATTTAGCTCTAGATTTCTCAATACCCAAGACTCCAATGGCCACACTGGACTACAATGCCCAAATAGGACCTCAACACCAAAATTTGACATGGACACTAGACTAAGACTCCAATGCCTAGGCACCAGTGTCTAGCTTCGACACTAATGTCCCTCCTAGGTGCTAGTGCATAATTTGGGTGGTAGTGTCCTCAAGTTCCAGTTGCTTGTCTTTTCATCATCAAAGGTGTTTTTTGACCATGTCCTAGGGTGACCCAATTTATGAAAGTTGGTCCCCTAGGTCTCTTAAGTCTTCCCAAGCCATCATTACATTGACGAGTATCAAGTTTTGCCTTGGTCCTTTTGATGGGGCATTATAGTAGGCTTCTTGATATCCAAGAGAGGTGGTACTAGAGTTGGATCAATGCTAAAATTTAAGGGAAGATATTGTAGTTGGCCCAACTTATATACCTAACAAAGGTATCAAAGTTGCCCATGCTTCGATACCTAGAGAGGGGTGGTATCAAACTTAGCCCAACTTTGATACTCAATAGAGAGATGATATTAGAGTTTGAAATTGTAATACACAAGAAGTAGTACCAAAGTTGGCCCAACTTTGGTACCTAAAGAGGGATAATATTACAGTCTCTTCAACTTTGATAGCCAAGAGGAGAGGCAATATCAAAGTTGGCCTAACTTTAATACCCTAAGAGGGATGGTATCATAAATGCTCCAAATATAATACTTAAGAGGAAATACTAGAGTTGGCCTAATTTTGATTCCCTAAGAGGGACGGTATCCAAGTTGGTCCAACTTTAATACATGACTAAGGCAATATTGAAGTTAGGCCAACTATGGTACTCCAACACCTAGCCCAAAACCATATTAAATACTAAGGAAAAAAGGAACAATGGGAACATAATTCTAACTTGAAAAGCCCAAGCCTAGAAAATTACATCGAGATCATTTCTTTTATATAGGCATATCTACAAGCCTAGGGGAAATTTGGTTGCTCTCTAGTAATAAGTTGACTACAAGAAAATGCCATCTTGGTGGAGGGTTGTTTGGGTAACATACTAATTGTTTCTATAAATAGGAGCATTGAGACACACTAATTGCAGCAATGTATGGGAGTGGATTAGGGAAATCTTGAGGGGGCTTGATAGGGTGCAACTCTAAGTTCTCATAGGCCCTTTTCTTTAGCATATCTTGGTGATGTATAGATTTGATTTTTTTTAATATGACTAAGGTCAAGGACCTTCAAGGTAACTAGATGGTGATCAATTTTACATTTAAGGTTTGGGACCTTAAGGGGAGAGATGGATTTGATATTTATTTTTTTGGAGTGGGTTAAAGTCAAGGGCCTTAGAGTAGCTTTATGGAGGTAGATTTTTTTTTATTAAGGCCTAAGACTTTAAGGTAGCTTGATTATGGATGGGGTGGTTGATTAGTTTTTGCATGCAAGATTTGATTTATGATAGTTTTGGAATGATGAGTTAGGTTTGGGATTTGGATGTGATTTCCATTTCAAGATTTTGGGATTTGGGATTTGATTATTGAATGGGTAAACTATTGTTCTCAAATTACTTGAAGATGTGAGATTTCTGGTAGAATTTGAATTGTGCTGATTTTCTTTTAAATTTTGGGTTTTTGAGACTTTTTGGAATGTTTTTGAATTTTAAATATTTTATATTGAAATTCTTGACAAGTTTTCCACAAGGTGGAAGCAATGTGAACACAAGAACAACCTATACTTTGAAGTGGGAGTATTTAGATTGTGAACTCATGAATGTACCTAGACTTGATCATGAATAATGTTGCCCCACGATCTCAAAGCGGTAACCGTAAGATTTATTTTTGTTTATTTATGACCACCTATCTTGGTTCAAAATGTATAAAGTAACTTCCCAAGGGTACTACTTATTAGTACATAAGTTATGACTAGTTGAATGGTTTCTAGCTAAACCTGAATAAGACTTATGCACTCAAAAGAATACAAGGCACAAATCCATGGAATGCATTACATGAATCCTGTTCAATTTGCAAGCTATAAACTTTTCTGTAAGCTTAGTTTGAAGAAACAAATGTACCTTAAAAAGGAGTCTTCCAATTCTTTGCCTAATTTCTATACCTTAACAAAACATGTGTGTTTGAGTTGCCACTTAGTGTTGAAATTGAAATCACACTTGCCAGAAAGAAACTAAAAAAGGACTAACCTCTTCTGATTTCCAAGACCACTTTACAATATGGCAAAAACAAGAAATGATTAAAGGCATACTTTTGATTCGCAAGGTCACCTTGTGTCACGAGGGAGGAACCACAAAAAAAGTGTAAACAAATTAATTAACATTAGAAATGAAAAAATGAGATGTAAAGAAATATGTGCACAGGGGATGCTTTTAATTCTAAGTCCACATTGTAGTGTGAAGGAAGAACATGCGCACCATCGGATGCACAAGCCAGATGAAAAAAAAGTTAATTTATTTAAAATAAAACAAACAAGAGATGTCTAAAGTTAA
>MU225458.1:1489529-1506889 GCA_018584345.1 Thuja plicata | reverse complement strand
TGAAATATATTTCAAAAAGTGACTTGACTCATTTTTTGGCGGTAAAGCACAGGATTTAAAATCAAATAAGCCCGGGAAACTGACAAGACCAAGGGATTCAAAAAAAATTTTGATACAGTGCTAACAAAGTGTACTTGAAGAAGAGACAGTGGTAAGTAAAATTCTAAGAACCTTACTACCTATATATGTTATTAGAGTATCTGCTATACAAGAAATGAGAGCAGTTGCAAACAATACTGTTACTCTAGATAGTCTGATTGGTAGACTAATTTCATTTGAGATGAATAACTTTGATAATAGTGTCTTACCATTTATAGAGTCTGCATTCAAATATTCTTTAAAAATAAGTAAGTCAAGTCATAGACACACTATGAGGAATGAGATTGAAAGTGATAATGAGGATCAAGGACTTGATGAAATTGAAGCACTAATGGAAAGAAGATTGCAGAGAGGCAAAGGTGGATACAAAGTTAAATTACCACTTGTATGTTTCAATTGTAAAGAGGTTGGACACTTTGTTGCAAGATGTCCTAACAGAAGAAAATATGACAGAAGTAATGACAGAACATATGAAAAGAAGTTTGACTGAGGTGATAACAGAGATTACCGAAGCAACCGGAAACATGACAGAAGAGATACCCGAGACTACAAGGACAAAGGGAAGAAAGCTTGTTACCTAGCTGAGAACAGAGCTGATGATACTGACACTGAATCTTATGAAGACATTTAGATGGTATTTATAGCCATGAAGGATGATTCAGACAAAGAAGAAGAAAGGCATGTAGAAACTGCACTCATATCTAAGGTTAGTAAGAATGATGTATGGATTATAGATAGTGGTTGCACTCACCACATGACCGGTGATAAACAAAATTTTGAAACTTTTGAATACTATAATGGTGGATCAGTAAGAATGGGAAATGACACACCTTGTCTAGTTGAAGTTAAAGGAACTATAATGTTGAATAACCTGATCAAATGTGAAAATTCTTACTGGGTAAAAGGAATGAATTATAATTTGTTAAGTGTTTCACAACTAAACAATACAATTCACCAAGTAGCATTTGAAAATAAGAAGGAAAATATCTTCAATGAATCGGGAAGGTTGATCGGAACTGGTGAACAGACTAAAGGTAACCTATTCTATCTTGATGATGTAAACACTACTTGTTTAATAACTAGAAACGAAGACATATGGTTGTGGCATAAGAGATTGTGTCATGTGAATTTTGACAACATGATAAAGATAAGAAATAAAAGGAATGTAAGAGGCTTACCGAGCATGTCAAAGCCCAAGCATATCATGTGCAAGAATTGTCAAAAAGGTAAAATGACAAAGTCTAGTTTCAAGAGTAAAGCACATACATCTAATGCAATTCTAGAATTAGTCCATACTAATTTATGTGGACCCATGAGGAAAAAGAGTTACTATGGAGATAGGCATTTCATTCTCTTTGTAAATGATTATTCTAGAATGATGACAGTTATGTTCTTAAAAGATAAATTAGAAGCATTCAAGATGTTTAAATGGTATAAGGCTATGGTAGAAAAACAAAGTGGTAAGGAATTGAAATTCTTAAGATTAGATAGAGGAGGGGAATTTATTTCAGATGAATTCACTAACTTATGTAATGAGCATGGAATTAAAAGACAAGTTTCTGCACCGAGAACACCACATAAAAATGGAATTGCTGAAAGGAGAAACAGATCAATTGTTGATTGTGCAAGAACATTGATGATTGAGAAAAGCATCACTCAAACCTTCTAGATGGAAGCTATTAGTACTGATGTCTACACATTGAATAGAGTACAATTGAAGAAGGACACACAAAAGACACCCTATGAGCTTTGGTATGGTTACACAACCAATGTAAGTTAATTCATAATCTTTGGTAGTCAATGTTATATTTTGAAAGATGATAGAAATGGAAAGCTTGAATCCAAAAGTGATGAAGGTATCTTTCTAGGGTATTCCACCAAAATCAAGGCTTATAAATGTCTTAACAAGTCATCTAACAAGATCATTGAAAGTGCAAATGTAAAGATAGATGAATTTGCAGAAAAGAATGATAAGGAAAGCATAAAAGAACCAGAAGAATACAACAGGTTTGTTTACACTAAAGAACCTGACACTCTACCCAAGAAAAGGTATATTGCTCCTGAGCAACTGAACATTGTACCCGAGCATCAGGCTATGCTTACCGAAAATCAGAAAAATCCTCAAGGTGATGTACCAAGCGATGGAGATCAGAATGAAGGTCAAGATGATGATCGGAATGATGGACAAAGAGCTGAACTGAAACTTGCCAATTATGGGAGATGACATCATCCATAGAATCATATCATAGAAGATAAGAAGGCTGGAATGAGAACAAGAAGTAATTCACTAAACACTAGATGTTTACTTTGTGATTTTGAGCCTAAATCTGTTAATACTACACTTGAAAATGAAGAATGGGTCAGTGCTATGAATGAAGAAATAGAATAGATTGAGAAGAACAGTACATGGACACTAGTACCAAGACCAGATGACAAAAATGTCATCGGTACCAAATGGATATTCAGAAACAAGCTAAATGAGAATGGAGAAGTCACAAGAAATAAAGCAAGGTTAGTATGCAAGGGGTATGCACAAGAAGAAGGTATTGATTATGGTGAAACCTTTGCACCCGTTGCTATACTAGAAGGAGTAAGAATCTTACTTGCTTATGTTGCATTTAAAGGAATAAAGGTATACTAGATGGATGTTAAATCTGCATTCCTAAATGGAATACTAGAAGAAGATGTATACATTGAACAACCAGAAGGGTTTGTTGATCCAGACAAGAGAAACATGGTACGTAGAGTACATAAAGCCTTGTATGGATTGAACCAAGCACCTAGATCCTTGTATGAAATACTTCACTCCTATCTCATTAGCATTAAATTTGTAAGAACAAGTGAAAATAGCGATCTGCACTTAAAAGAAGATATTGATGGTAATATTCTGATTGCTGAAATATTTGTTGATGATATCATTTTTGGGGGAAATGAAATGTTATGTAAAGCCTTTGCTAATGAAATGAGAAAAGAGTTTGAAATGTCTATGTTTGGGGAGATCAAATTATTTCTTGGTCTATAGATTCTTCAACAAGATGCAGGCTTATATATCACTCAATACAAATACATCAAGGAAGTGTTGAAGAGATTCAAGATGGAAGATTCCAAACCAGTTGGAACACCTATGGCTAGCGGATGTAAGATGACAAAAGAAGAAAAATCAAATGAGGTAAATCAGACCTTGTATAGATCAATGCTTGTAAAACTAATGTATGTTGTACACACCAGACCAGATATAGCACATGCAGTTGGAATAGTTACAAGATTCTCTGCTAATCCCAAAGAATCACATATGACTGATGTCAAGAGAATTCTGAGATATCTGAAGAACACCGAGGACTATGGCTTATGGTATAAAAGAGAAGGAAAATTTGAGCTACAAGTATATACAGATGTTGATTGGGCTAGAAACATTGATGACCGAAAGAGCACAACTGGAGGAGCATTCTTCATGGGTGACAGACTTGTCACATGGATCAGTAAGAAGCAAGGATGCATCTCTCAGTCTACTGCAGAAGCATAATTTTGGATGTTGTAAATTGCTCCAATATTGCATGGATCAAACAGTTGCTGAAAGGTATGAATATGAAGGTTCTTGAACTAGTTATTATCTATTGTGATAATACCAGTGTAAAAAACATTTCTAAGAATCCAGTCATGCATGCTAAGACTAAGCATATTGCTATCAAGTATCACTATTTAAGAAAACAAGTGCAAGCAAAAGAGGTGATACTAGAATATGTTCAATCAAAGGAACAATTAGTTGATATATTCACCAAACCATTGTTGAAAGATACATTTGAGTACCTAAGACAGAGACTAGGGGTCCAACCCTTGTCTATCGGTCAGTAAGATGACTAGGGAACTACATCAGCCTATCCACAAATCAGAGATCATTAATGTTGATGCAAGAACAAAGATGGATAGAAAAGATACATCTGTACACAGCAAGGTACAAATTTGCACCAAACACTAGAGTCACTGTATTGCTGATGGATAGGGAAATTCAAGGAATATATTATAAAAAGGGATGGAAGATTATATGGAAGAATTGCTTGGCATTGTTGTCAAAGGGAGAGATTATCTCATTATCAGTGATTACAAGAGAGAGATTATCTTTAGGAATCATAAGGGAGAGATATTATCTCATTATCAGATGATATTATATCATTATCCATGGAGAGAAGTTCCTAAGAATTCAAAGGGAGAGTTAATCAATATCCAAAGGGAGAGATTGATTACATATGAAATATCCATCTAAGGGAGAGAAGTAACAAAAGGAAGAGAATACATACTAAGGGAGAGATTGCTGTGAAAGGAAAAAGAGATTATCAAGGAGAGGAACAGTCAAGGTAGAGCACATACCAGAAATAGAATCAGAAGCTGATACATCTATCTAGTAAAGGGATTGAAGATTGAAGAGCACACTCTGCAAGAAACAAATCTAAGCTATATGATCTTACCGAGAGCCACACATTTGTATTAGTTATAAATGGGAGAGCTTGATGAACTTCAACTGTTATATTTCATATTGTATTAGTAATAATATAGTGTGATAATGTAGTGTGTTGCCATCAATGCCAAAGGGAGAGATTGGTGACATATAACTTATTGAATGTTTGAAGATGTTAAGTTGATCACCAAAATACAGAAAGATAATGCAAGACATTAAATCAGTTAATGGATTGTGTTTTCATTGATGTTGACTTGATATAATCTGATCAGCTATATTCAAAGTGTCAAAGACTTCAAAGAATCAGAGAGATAAAGATTATGCTTTCAGTAATTCATAAAAGACAAGTATTCACTAAGCGACTACAAATACCGATGGTTAGTGGAACCCGACAGATAGAGAAGACTGAAAGAAAAGTCACAGTGATGCCCGAGCAAGAAAATTGACAAGCATTACTAACGAGCATAATTACAAGCTTAACCAACAAGTAGAACTTCACAGTGATGCCTGACGGACAGACAACACCGATGGAGATGCCCGAGGAGAACTGAAGTGTTGACTGAAGCTCTCAAAGAGTTAAAACACCAAAATTAGCTGAAGTTCAGAAATGACAAAATACTTAGCAAGCAAGAGCTAAAGACAGACTTAACTAGTTGTTCACATTGTTTTCATTGACAAGTTAAAGACAGAGATAAGTAAAAGATTTAAAACTGTTTTATCTAGTTGTCAAGGAGAAATCTAAGGGATAAAACTGGAGTAAAATCTTTAAAGCAAGATTGGCTAAGATTGCGGATCACTCCAAGAACAAGAAAATCAAGAAGTGAGAAATGGTGATATCATGTATATAAAGAGACAATGTAATTCATTATGAATTAGGGGAGTGAATGGAAAATAAAGATGTTGGAGAGAAACTGATGAAGAACAACTTCATACAGTCCTGATCAATCAAGCTGAGGAAAGAGCTAAAGATTTTTGTGGATACCGAGAAATAGATAGGCACATCATCACTGAGTAGAAATAAGTGAGCAAAGCTATTGAAAAGATACATCAATCAGAAAGGTATAATGGCTTACAATAGATCTAAAAATCTGCAAGTTTAAGTTGTATGTATGAACAAATCATTTACTGTTTCAGTTTAACCATTGACTCAGAAAGTCTCTTAACTGAGTAGGATTTAAAGATCCTTTCTATATTGAGATACATCCCAAGGAGTATCAAAAATTTTGATCATGAAGATAGCATGAGATGCCAGATATCATTTGAAAAACCAGGGTTTGGTCATAGAAGGTAGCATAGAGATTCCCGATATCAAGTGACAAACTAATCTATTTAAATCCTCTAACAAGGTCACACCTAATAGTGTGTTTGTAACCTTTAACAGGGTTGGCTCTTCACCGAGCTCACTTCAGAAGAGTGAAAATTTTGGGTTGTCAGTCCCAAGTGGTTTTTCCCTTAACAGGGTTTCCATGTTAAAAATCCAGGTGTCAAATGTGTTTATGAGTCATTACTTTAGTGTTTTGCATTACACATAACTAAATCTGGATTGATCGGTATACACTAAGCAATTTACTATATTTAGGTAAATGAAAGACTCCTAATCGGTAAACATTAATAATAAGGTTTAATAGTGAACTCCGAGCAGTAGTTATTTGATAAGTTTATTTGAAGGCATTCATCTTGTAGGACTGAAGATAACTAGAGGCTTAATATTGTGGTACTAAGGTTATGGGTTGATTTATTAGAATATTTTTGAGGCCACTGATTCACCCNCCCCCTACCCCCCCCCCCCCCCTCTCATTTTTTCTAACAATCTATACCAATCAAATATATATATATATATTTGAAGAGGACTCTCTACTCTAGTGAACCATATAATTCTTAATTTTTTCCGATATGATTTACTATTCTTTTTCTTTTTCTGAATCAACATCTTCTCAAATGTTAAAATACCTACTTGCCAAATTTTGTAATTATAATATATTATATCTAATCAAGACACAATAAAAATTATTTGAGCATTATCTTGACTCTGAGCTTTACAAAAGGGTATTTTTAGTTTCTTCATAAAGTTTAATTTTTATGGATAAATCAGTTGGAGAAGTCAAAATTTCTAGCAAATTTTGTTGATTTGGCTTCCACATAGGATGCCACACAAGAAATTTCAGTTGGACCTGGTTTGGCCGAACCTAGTTTGGCCATAACCCAAGGCCGACTAGGAAGGCCACATGAGGGACCATGCCCCTTAATGCTCATATTTTAGAGGCATTTTTTTGCAATTTTTGAATAAATTAAAAAGTAGAAAATACAAACTATTAAATTAATTTTTAAATAAAATCAATTTTTTGGATTATTTAGCAATATTTTTTTGCATTGAAGGGCAATTATACAAATAATCAAAAAAAGGATAGATTTTTTCCTACTAAGTTGGTTTTATACTTTTTTTCCTTTTTCTGTTGTTTTTATTTATTTTTTTAAATAGTGAGATAATTTATGAACTTGTAAATATGATTTTTTTATTGGTTATATTTGGTTTTTTGTATGCAAGTGAATTGAAGCTCTCAATTTGAATAGTTTGTGAAATGGGGAATAAAAGGAATAGATCAAGACTGTATGATCAGAAAAGGGATGACAACATGAAAGGTCATACAAAACGTAATCAACAACAACCTGTTGATGTTCAAGAACTTGTCGATCGTCAAGAACAAGTTGTTTATGTTCAAGAAGATGCAACTCAAGTACAAGAAATAGTTGGTAGAAGTGAAGCTACAAATATTTCTTCTGGCTTGAGAATTTTGATGGAGATGGATGAGGATTCTCTTTTTAGTCAAATTTCATCTGAATAGATCGTACCTAAAAGAACAATTAAATTGCATTGTAGAAAAATTTGGGAGGAATATTTTGAAAACAAAACTCTGTTTGGAAAAGCACAATTATTGGCCAAGTTATTCAAGAAGAGAGAAATGACCCCTATTCTGGAGCTGTTGGGTGTTGGTAATAAGAAAAATTCAGTAGATGTAAGAGAAACAATAGTTAAAAATTTGCAAGAAGCATTGAACGTTATTGATAGCACAGGTTGAGGAGCTGATTTAAGTGTTGCACATAGAGCGTTGATGACTTCAATTTCTAGTAAGAACTTGTCACAGAAAAAACAAGTTCAAGTAATTTCTGAATTACAAAATGTATCTAGAAGAATTGTTCAAAGGTATATTAGGAGGATAATTTTTTAGATGAAAATAGTGAACAAAATTGGGTAAATATTTGTAGACTTCCTCAAAAAGATAGAATTTCTAAATATGTAAAAAGATAGGTCATTGAGTATTGGACCAACCACTCCCATGTTTCTTCTAATAGAAGGGACACTATATATATGAGAGACTGGTATGAAAATTGAACATCCAAAACATTTTGTGGATACAACTTAAAGTAAACTGTTTGAAGCATTCAAGTAAGAATTTTTAGATGTGAAAATATGTCAGGGAATGTTTGAGAGGTTGTACCCTTGCTTTGTACGCATAAATAAGGTACGTGAAACTTTTTGTTGTCAAAATCATGCTGAGTTTCATCTATACTTGCAATCGTATAAAAATGCTATGAAAATACTTAACCCGAATAATGTCATCCCTGAAAGTACAACACAATTTGTGAAGTCTATTTTATGTGACAAACCAAAATATTCAGATGAGTTCAAAGTATAGTGTATAAAAAGTGCATGTGTTGATTGTGGAGATTTGCAGAAATTTCTATTGTAAGCTAAGAATATTGATGTTTCACTTGGTATAGCAACAAAGTTGCAATTTGAGACATTGCCAAAGAAAAGGCGTGGCAACCAAAAGTGGAGGTTGCCTATTGAAGAGTATGAATTTTTTTGGAGATAATAAAAGATAGAGAGGATCTAGACTATATGTACCCATAACTTTAGGCTATTTACTTGTTTTTGTAGCTCGTACTTTCATACTTATTTTTGTAGAGCTCATACTTTCATAAGTGTTTAAAGTTTAGCTCTCATACTTTCATATTATATGAGTTTGAACTCATAAATTATATTGGATATAGTTATTTATTTTGACATGGCTCAATGGTTTTGATCTATATAGTTATTTTTGGTTCAATGGTTTTGATCTATATAGTTATTTCTGCTTCAAAGTTTTTGATATGTATTTATGTATGCTAAATCATGTGTATAATATTTTTACATGTACATGTATAATTCTTTTATGTATGAATATAATGATTTTATGTATAATACTTTTATGTTTTCCATTCTTTAGATCCCCTAACTTAGACATCCCCTTAAGAAAACCCCTTAATACATCCCCTTAAGACATCCCCTAACTTAGACATCCCCTCAAGACATCCCCTTAAGACAACCCCTTAATACATCACCTTAATTGCTTTTAACTTACATATTTATGTACATGTATGAAAAATATGTATGACATTAAAGTTAGATTAATTTTTTTTAACTTAGATATGTGTGTATATATACATATGACATGTTAAGTTAGATAAATTGGTTGTATGATGTATTATAATTATTTTTTAACTTACATGTAGGAAAACTGTGTATGGCATTAGTTATCTACATTAATTTCTTTTAACTTAGATATGTATGCATATGTACATATGACATGTTAAGTTCGATAATTTTCTTGTATGATGTATTATGATTATTTTTTAAAACTTACATGTATGGAAAATATTTATGACATTAGCTATCTACATTAATTGCTTTTAACTTAGATATACATGTATATGTATATGTATGACATGTTAAGTTAGATAAATTTCTTGTATGATGTATTATAATTTTTTTTTAACTTACATGTATGGAAAATATGTATGACATTAGTTATCTACATTAATTGCTTTTAACTTAGTTATGTACATGTATATGTATGACATGTGTTAAGTTAGATTAATTGCTTGTATGACATGAGTTATATTAATTGCTTTTTTAACTTACATGTATGGAAAATTTTGTTAATATATAGAAGCACTAAGAGGGGGGTGAATCAATGTAAATATAAGATATACTAATTCAACCAATAATCTGATTATGCTTTAAGAAACTTCCACAAAAGAAAACAAGCAACTGTAACTATGCAATAGAAGTAAAGTAATTCAATCAACCACAAAGCATAAACCATAACACCATTATTTTTATCATGGAAACCCTTGTAAGAGGGATAAAACCACGGTGTGGATGACACCCACAAATCTCTTCGCTATAGTAAAAGAGTTGCTCTGTTAAGAGCTTACAATACCCTATTAGGGACTCACCTAGTTAAGAATGACTTGTACCTTATTAGAAGTAAAAAGAGACTTGTTAAGATCTACCTTGCTAGAGGATTTAGAACTCCTTCTCAGATGTTACCTTGTTAGAGGATTTACACACAAGACTTGTTAGACTCCACCCTATTAAGGGATTTAATCTTGCTAACCTTTTGAGTTAGCCTTGAGCAATGAACTCAAATCGTTGATCTATAATGGTGTTGCTTGTCTATAAGGTCTAATTCAATCTATGAACTCTTGACACAATACTTTGTCTTTGTCTTTGATTGCAACCACCAAAAATATGATAAAAACCCCTAAATCACTGATTTAGCATTCCTTTATATAGTTGTTCTTGAGCCGGTTAAAATATTAAAAATAATCCACAAGTTGGCACTACACATTGACCAACCATGTGGAAATTTGTATCAAATAAACCTAAAACATAGGCCTAAAATGTAATACAAAAGTTTATTATGAAATACCAACAATCACTTAACCACCTTGACCATCTGATCATCAGGAACCAATCGGTAACTCAACCGGTTCATATAGAACACTCACCAAATTACTAACTTTCACACACTATTGAGTTAACTATTACGGTCATACCTCTAAACGATTCTAACCATAATGATGTATCAACAATGATTGCACTGCCCAATGTTCTCACCATCTCAAGTGCAACTCAAAACACATTCATGTTACTATCTTCCTATTCACCGGTCAGAACACTTAGCATATTTGCTTCACCTATTCATCCTGTCAATCAGAAACATCAACCTATTCACAAAAACTAATTATGTTAATAAGCTATTATCAATGAAAAACTTAAAATCATCATTTCACCACAAAAATTCATCATAATTCCAACAACCTCCCCCTTTTGCATTGATCGAAAAACATATTTCACCAATCGTCAAAAAATATACATAACAATATAATCATCTACAATACATTATTTCTACACTATATATTGATCACTCCATCAGTTGTATTTGCATCATACCGATCACTCCCCCTTTGATAGAAATGACAAAGGTACAAAACTAATTTTTAAACAAAAATTAAAACTTACCTATCATAGCTTTTCAAAAACTTCTCTAAAATTTTCTTTTGTTATAACCAATGAATTTCTCTCATGATTTCCGCAAGTGTAGGATGACTTTAATATGTTCATGTATAATAGAAGCTAACTCTTCCATGGCTTCAAGAGTACTCATATCAAGTGACCTAAGTGTTACCTCTACTTCTTTAACATTTTGTTGCATCCCATCATGTGTGGGAATCAAATAGGTTTGTAATACCATTAATTAAGTGATCCTCATATCTTGTTATCCTTGCAATGTTTATAACTTGTGATTTATCACCTTCACTTGTGGTCCATAGGCAGTAGTTGAATGTGCAATAGGGTCGAAACTAACAATTATTGATTTAATCTCCTACTCAGCTTCATTCCTCTTAAGCTCTAGATCTTGTGTAAACAACGAAAAACTAGAAACATTGGCTAACAATTTACCAATCTCGTTCAAAATTTCATTTATCTTATTGACTTGAACTGTATGTTGGCCTTTGTCTAATGCAATGGTTTCCATCAACTTCTCAGTTCTCTTCTTCTCATAGTCCAACTTAGCTCTATTCATAGTTGCATCCTCCAAACTTGAAACTTGTTCATTAATAGAACTGACCAAAGTATCCATTTGTTCAATTTTAAGAGCATTTGGATCAAAAGAAACTTTAGGTACAAGATCAGATAGAATATCTCAAGCTGGCTCTAGTACTTGATCTTGTCTTATTTCACTTCTTAGTTGATCCCTTTTTTCTTTCAACTTAAGTATGTGAGATATTCGCAATAGCTCACCAGGACTCATCTTAGTGATATCAATAGGTCTTTGAATGGCCTCAACATCCTCATCCTTCATATCAACTTCATTTTCTTCCTCAAGAACATCAACGGACTTGCTCTTCATCTTAGAACTGGAACTCTCACTAAGATTTAATTTCCTTTTCACTGAATATTCTGCAAGATCAACTTCATCTTTCATTTCATTATCAATATGTCCAACTATAGTAGTAGTTGAAATAGGTAACACCACCTCTATAGTATTATCCTTTTTTCCTTCATCTTTACCTTGCACATATCCAGTTTCAACATTAGGATCTTATTTTGGTGCATCAGAAGATAAGTCAGCTATAATATCTTTAATTACTTGTTAAGTAGAAGCAATCTCTTCTAATATCACCTCCTCTTGAGTAGTTTCTACCAGTTTGTGCTCTTTCAATTTATCCTTCATGATTGTAACTATCTCATCATGAGATTCTTGAGAATCACCAATTAAAATTTTGCATACTCTAGCTCTTGTTTTGAACTCAAGTCTCAATGCCTCAACTAAAAGTTTTACATCTTCAATAGGCAATTAAGGCTTTACTAGGATTAAAACTTGATCCATCATTTCTCTATCTTGCTTTAGAGAATACATCCATCTATCATCAATCCTTTTATATAGTGAATCAGGTATCATCTTATGTAATTCACTAAGTCCTCTACAAAAGTTATGCAAACTAGAAATAATAGCATCTTCAATCTTTAGTTTATCTACATCATCAAAATGCTCATACCTCTGGTTTGCATCAAGAATACTACCATACTCCCTTATACTCTCTTTTATGGCATCTGCACTCATATTTATCTAATTTTTAGGATTCACTGACTTATCAGTAGTCACGCCAACTACTTTAGATTTCTCGCCACTAGCCTTCAACTCTACTTGATCTTTGTCTGAATTAGTTTTACATTCATCTTTGTTGTCATTCCACAACACACGACCCATTTTTTGATCCTCTAACCATGGGGACCCCCCCTTTTTTGTCTTTTGGCTTTTTATCTTGTCTTCCCCCTTGAGTCCTTGCCCGGTCAGTCTCAGAAGAAAGGGTGTTAGCATGATAAAACAAACAAGACACCTTTTTTTGGCCTTTTGGAGGACCATAGTACTCTGAAATACCGAAATGGCCAAAAGGTCAAAAGTCTTCCCTTCTAGGGTTTTCGGCCTCTGAAAACACTGAAAGGCCGAAGGTGTCTACCTCCTGACTTTCAGTGTTTTTGACCCCGTAACGCCGAAAGTGCTGACGTAAGCCCCATGGGTTATAAATTGCCAAAAGGGCCCTAATCAAAGTCACTTCACTTTTTTAGACTCCAACCTCTTGAGAGCTCATGACTTCGCCATTTTCACCCTTGATCCTTGAGACTAATTTCCCCGTGCCTCCAAGCTCTATTTTGTCATCCTCCCCTGCGCCTAGCTCCTCTGAGGTAGGTTCTTTCTTCACTGTCTCATTTTTTACCTCTTCTTGGTTATGTTTTAGGGTTTTTCATTCCTGGTGCTTGTCTAGCCTAGGGTGTGTGGACTTCCCTCTCTCCTGGTCTCTTATGGCCTTTTGGCACCTTTAATGTTTAGTAGGGAAGTCCCTCATGGTTGGGTCGGGTCTTTTTTTTCTAGTTTTTTGTGTTAGGGTTTTTGTTTTCTTTCCATCGCAACCTTTGTCATAGGTTTTTGGCCTCCAAAAGGTCAGAAACTAGGTCGAGTTAGGGTCTAAGTTCCATTTTAAAGATTTGGCCTTTTCAGCCTTTTGGAGGTCCGAAAGGTCTGAAATGCTGACAAGTCTGAATCCCCAAAAGCGTTGTCTGCCTTAGTAAGATCTCAAACTTTCAGAGTTCATAAACTTGTTTAGATTTTTGGCACCCACAAAAATATTTGGACTTTTGGATACCGAAAAGTCCGACGAAGCTTGCTCTTCAACTATGGCCTTTACGCACTTTCAACCTCCAAAACCTTGAAAGGGCCGAAAGTGCAAAAATCTGCATTCCTAGCTACTTAGAGAGTTTTTCCTCTATTTTCTTAGATTAGTCATCTTTCTTTTAGTTTTTATTCTTCAAATAAAATATTGATACTTGCATGTTTCACTACAGAAATGCCTGACAAAAACACTACATCACCCATGAAGTACCTATACAAAAGGAACACTCCCCCTTCCAAAATTGGAAACAAGCACATTGAAATCATCGATACAGATATCAAGAACGTAGATTGGGATGACTTCCTGACAAGGTGTTCCCAACCAGTCAGGAGATCAAAGGATTGTACCTCACTGGTATTAGCAGGACTGGTCAACATAGCAATCCACCCAGTGGCTGTGACCTCACCTGAGCTGATCATGACCTTGGCGAACCATTATGACTCTGACAAAAGGGTGGTTCAAAATATAGAGGGCCAAGTAGTATTGGATATTAGGCCAGACATCATAGAGGATGTCTTCCACCTCCACAAAGGCGTAGACGAGTTCTATGAATTTTTCATAGAGAAAGGAAACTTGTGGTTCAAAAATAAAGGGAAGAGGCCTATGAAATAGTCAATAACCATTGCCTCGAGCAACCTCTCCCCAAAACTAAGTTGGACAAGATAGAATTAAGCAGGGGATACATGAAAGATGATATCAAGGTAGCCATAACAATGCTAAGCCGAGTATATGGGTTAGCACAATCATCCCAACTAGAGAATTGGATGGTTCTCCTGATAGAAAGACTTAGAGGTTGTAGGGATAGGCTCGATTAGGGTAGCATCATCAGTGACAAGTTGGATGAACAGATGGTGGCAGTGAAACACAACCCCAAGTTTTACATGAGTATCTGTGTGGTGTACCTATTGGCAGCACGGGAAAATTACCCAGGACTCATCAAGAGGGGAACCTATATGATCCCAATGCATGGCCTCACATCATGTACCCCCAACTATAGAAAAGGGAAAAAATGTCAGAAGATAGCCTAGACTATAGGATAGTCAATGACGCCTTCATTTTTGCAATCATCTGATCCATTGAGGGTGATTTTGCAAAAAGGATGTCAAAAGAAGCAGCCGCCAAGGTGAGGGCCATAAGGGCCTATTACATACAATTCAGAACCTTCACTTACATTTGGATAGCAGGATCAACTTTAAAACCAAAGAAGTTTCCCAGATATCCATCTGACTGGATAATCATTTTGGATATGGCCCAGCAACTCGTAGATGCATATGAACACATAAAACACAAGAAGAAGCACTGTTGGGATTTTCCCATCTCACTGGGACCATATACCCTATAGGATATGAAGGTCTATAAATCTTTGGCCTTTGAATCAGATGGTTGTCCCCTACAACTTTACAAGATAGTGTGGCCTTGTTTTGACCCTATAGGCACTTACAGCTACATTATTGGCAAGTTCTAAATTCACAAACCACACTTGGAGGATCACTGGATGAACTGTGTAGATGATCATGAGGTCAGAATCTGGGATTATTGTAGAATGACTCTTACCTTGGCAAAGGAATTCATAAAGACTCCTATTTCCCCAATATTTTTGGAGTATGATTCACATGAGGTCTTGGAGGCCATTTACACAGACGACAAGATATATGACAGACCCATCATGAATGTTGAGATTGATAAGGATGAAAATGACGATATTGATTTATGGGCAAGGCATGAGATGAGAACGACGGGGGAATGGATTAAGAGGCCCTACAATATGAGCCCAATACCTATGAAAATGTTGATGGATCCACCCAAGCAAGTGGATAAATAGCACGAAGAGAAAAGTACAGTGTTACAATACAATAATGCACCACCACATAAGCCAAGCACAGTATACGGCCATGAACGTGTAGTAGAGTATGGGTCAAACCCAAGGCCCAAGGCTCCTAAGACAAGAATGACTGGGAAAATAGATCCTCCCACAGGGCAAACATAGGTTTCACCAGATGAAGGACCCTCCACTTTTGGACAATCTCCTCCTTCCACCGTAAAGGAGAAGAAGACGTATAAGAGGAAGAAAGCTTCTGCGTCTCCGCAATTAGAAACCGTATAGGAGGACCCACAAGAGGAGGAAGAGGAAGAGGTCCCTATAGTCAAAAGGACTAGGTCTCATAAAAGGAGAGAAAATGAGATGAGTAGGAAACACCAAGAGGATCTGAAAGAGAAAGATAACCCCTTGGATGCTCTAGGATCGGATGAGTTTCAAATGTCACACTTTGAGGGTCTGGAAGGATTTTCAGACCCAGGCCAGGACACGCCCAGTTATGCAACTAGATATGAGATAGGTGGTCCTTCTCTTTCCCAACCATAGGTAACCCTAACTCCACCTCCCACTCAATTTACCAATCCAAAGCCAAATATACCTATTGTGGGAGAAAGCTCTAAAGCATATCAAGGGCTCAAGAATAAAGAGTCCCCAATCGCCCAAGAGGTGACTAGAAATGAGCCTGCAACAGAACACCAAGGAGAAAGGAATGAAGGGGAATAGATGCAAGAAAAAGAAGAGGGGCCAGATAAAGAGGTGACTCCAGGGTCCCAAAATTTAGATTCAGTTCTTCAGGTTACCCCATATGAGTTGGTCACCACATCTATTAAGCCTACATGGTTTACTAAAGAAATCCAGTCAAGGAGAATAAATTATACAAATGAGGATGAAGGGGAAATATAGATATAGCATCCTTAGGATAGGCTTTTCATCAGACAAAGATCATATTACCAGTGTGGACAATGTATTATGTCACCCAAGATACTAGGGGGCACTGGAAGGCATAGGTTGCAATCCCATACGACAGCACCTCTCAAACGCAAGTAACTCTGGAAGACTATACATTTGAGGAGGTAGATTTGGGGTAACCTACCAGGGAAGGGAGCAAGACATTAGCAGCCTTAAGGCTTAAACATGCTCTGGGTTTCATGAGTAAGGATGAGGAGACTATAAAAACCTTGACAGAACAAATGAAGCCTTGAAGAAGTTCATTCAAAAAATGGTTGGTCGTATTGACCCCAACTACCCAGAAGCCTCATTACAGGCAGTGTTAGATAAGAGAAACACCCCGGACCTATCGGTAGGGTTAACACCATCCTTCATCACAGCAAGTGCAGATTGGAAGGAAGATTTTGAGTAGTACAGGGAAAGTGCCATCAAACGGGTATTCAAACCTTATAGGGTTATTCTCATATAAGCTACAAATTTGATTGACTTGATGAAAAATGAGGGTGACCTGGAGTCTGAGAGAAGCAAATGGTGACCTGCCCTCCAAGATTTGCAGATCATTAAGAAACAATTATTCAATGTTCTAGTAACATTAGTACATTAGGCCTATATTTTAGACCAAACATTTCGACGGCAGGCCAATTTGGCTTGTAAAACTCTTTTTTTTTGGTTTATGCTCCTGAAAATGTCAAAATATCGACATATATTAAGTTTAGGAAGAAATGTTGAAATATCGACAAACACGGGATTATATAGAAAAAAAAAAAAAGAATAGTGTTAAACACAATTTTCATTGCCTGTGATCGATTTCGTGTGCCGAAGTGCTTTTGGCAGGAGGAGACGGGTTCATGTGCTGCGATTTTGCACAACAGGTAAGGGGCACACACTCCATTTTTGCTAATCTTTGTAAAATTACTGTTATCATAGAGGTCCCCTACAGATTTTGTGTGGATCTGATGTAGTCTTTGAATCTTTTCTCTA
>MU225458.1:1467177-1481990 GCA_018584345.1 Thuja plicata | reverse complement strand
ACACATTAAACAAGAATCACTACATTGGGATAAGATGCCCATTACACCTAAATGAACCTGGCCATTTCTCCTCTGGAAATATTAATGTTGTGTGGTTATAAATGCAAAAGGTGAATACTAATCCCAATAGAAAGAGTCACATACATATTTTATATATATATTTATACATATTTTATACGATAATATATTAAAAAAATTTAAAAAAAATGGCACAGGCTATCAAAATTTTGACACAAGGCACTTAGCATATCGACGTCGATGCTATGCAATTGACGACATGATCAACCATTGTGCATCACAATTTTGACACATGAAACTTAGCTTTTCGACGTTGATGCTATAGTCTCGACGCCTTCATCAAGCAGAGTTCGTCAACATTTAGACTGACATTGGTCGCCTCGGTGGAAAGCAGGGTCCAGGCTGGACCAAACATTTCAACACATCTTCCGTCGATAAATCCACCCTATTTGTGTCAAAATACTGATGACAGTTTAGTGTGATGTAAAATCGACGAAAAAAAGACCGACGGCAGTAGTCATCATTTTATAGACCAATTGTTGTCTAAATTGTGACAAATCATCATAAAAAATAGGGCTAAAATTTACTAATGTAAAGATATATGAGGGTGAGGAGCTAGACAATTTTGAGACTTGGATCAAGCACATAATCAAGGTAATTAGCATTTATGAAAAATGTCAAGCCTCCATATTGGAGAAGCAGAAAGAAGTCCTAGAATGGGTGGAAGAAATAGATGTTTTCTTCATAGGGATCAGCCTTTATTTGTATTGGGATGAAGCTAAGCATATCTTACGGCCATCTAAAGAAGTGGTCTAACAATTCAGGGACATTATGGCAAGTGTAACGACCAAGGAAGCCTTGCAGCAATTATTCTCTTCAAAAGAAGAGATGATGAGAATGACAAACCATGTAGAGGAGATCCAGCTCTTTTCTTCTGAGCTAACTACATTCCAAGAAAAGCAAGAATGAAAGGTCAATAGGGTGAAAAGAAAGAAGATAAACTACGAGGAAGTTCATGAGATCATATAAAGGCTCTGGGCTGCACACCCAGAAGTCTTCCTAGACTGACCCCTTTGGATCACTAAACATTTCGAAGAAGAAATTTCCCGCACTTAACAGAATTCCCTAAGGCAAGTATCGATGTTTTGGCCTTTAGGCCTTTTGGCCCCACAAGTAGGTCAATATTTTGGCCTTTCAACTTTCCAAGTTTTCAGCCTTTCGGCCCTCCAGGTTTTTCATCCTTCCAGATTTTTTGGCCTTCTCGGCCTTCTAAATATTTTGGCCTTTTCAGCCTCTGACAAGTCTGAACTTCAGACCAGAATTTTGGTTGTTTAACACATAAGAAATTTTGGGGCATTAAAAGTTTCAGACTTGAGGTTGGGGTCTGAAAAATCTGGGTGTTTCCAACGAGGTCACATTTTTTGCACACCAGTTGAACTCCAGATCAGATTGATGGTTACCTTGAGTTTTTTTTGAAGGGAATAAGGGTCTCTTACCAGTATCCACTGCTAGAAGAGCCTCTAGATGAAGAATCCAAGGAAAACTCTAAGAAACAAGAAGAAGACTCCAATTTTTTAGAAGAAACCCTCCTTTTATCTTTTCTTCTTGGCGAGTTTGACCCTCCTTGCATGGGCAGACTGATTGTAAATAGATTCAAGAATCCATGAAAGTTATCTAGTATCAGTTAATAGTAGTTTCCCTTTCAACAAAGTTTTAGTTTAATTTATTTTTCTCTTTGATGCCCTAAATTCAGAATTCAGAGTTGTGGATCAAACTCTATATATTGTAATCACAAATCAATGTAAAAGGGTCAAATTCCTAGTACAATAAAGACATACATTTGGTCCTTCATTTATGGTGTGTCAATTGCTGCTACTTATGTTAAATTATTGAATGTATTCTTGCATTATTCATTATTTTGAGAGAGCCTCTTGTTTATTGTGCTTTGAATTCATGTTTCTTTAGTTGGATTTTATTGTTGTTTGCTTTACCTTGCTATGACGAATGCGTGGAAGATATCATCTTTGGGCTTAAGGATAAATTTGTCTTGTGGGTGCGCACATCTTGGTGGCTTCAAAATTTGATGAATTTTGAATATCTTGCATGAGTGAATACATCTTCTCTCCAAATGCTTGCATCCGTGGGGTAGTGAATTGTGACTTGGTCTGATTTATGCTTTGTGGGTTTACTCCAAATCTCTCCCATCATTCAATTCACAAGGAAGGTTTTACAACTAGTTTATGTCCTTAGGATTTCATTTTCATTCATTTGCTTATTTCTCATTACTCTACTCTCTTCCGTCTTTAGATTCTAAAAATCTAACATCTTGGAAAATACAAAATTTGCATTTTATTTATCAAACCCCTATATATGTTAAAATAGAAAATACCAAAAAGAACGAAAGTGTTTTTCATTTTGATGTCTTGAATGAACCAGCAAATGCCTCCTCATGAACATTCACATTTATCTTCAACTGAGTAACCAAGCAGGTTGTGACCCGACCCCGGAGAACCTTGGGAATAACCCCGTTATTCTTTCAAGAGAGGAAATCAAATCTTGAGATCCTAGCAAGTTGGCTTGTGTCAAAACAACGCTTTACAGAAGTGGCGCTAGAAGGAGGGCCTCAAGACTAAAAAGCTGGATAAAATTGGATCTTTCTCTCCAGAGAGATTCAAGCGAGTGCTTAGATTATCTCCAAAGAGAGGCGAGTTCCTTGAACTCACCCACCATCATAGAGCTCGCAGCGACAAAGGGAAGAACAAAAAGAAATCTTCTCACCACCTTGCTGAGTCTCAGAATTCTCTTGGATAGCAATCACATATCGTTTCCCTGACTGCCATAACAATCATAGACCAAAATAAGAACATGCAAAATCAGAATTTGCAGCAACCTTGTCTGATGGCCTTTTTCTCCGACGCAACCAACTCACCTTTAAATTTTGTTGGGAAGCTCCATGAGTTACCCAAAAATCTGGAGAAGTTTTGTACCTGATTCATATATTACAAATCAAGGACAGTAGAAGAACACATCTGCGCCTTCAAAGAAATTTGTAACCATAAAGAGATTGCCCAAGAAGATGTTGTTTTCCATCTATTCCTTTACACTCTGGGAGAGTTTGCATACAATTGGTACATAAACTTTCCATGAGGGTCTATCTCCTCATGGAAAAAATTTGAAACCAAATTCCTCAATCAATTCAAGTTGTATGTGGATCCCGCTGTGACACATCACCAGAAAATTACAATAATGAATGATCCTAAAGAGCCCATCGCTATGTTCAATCATCGTTTCCACAAAATGAACCAAAAGCTAGAAGCACCTTACACCATACCAAATTAGGCTGTCATACAAGTCTACTTGAAGGATTTGGATCCTTTTACCTTGATCTTTCTAAGGAGGCTTCCCCCAGCGGATAGGGACACGATGGAAAAAGTGTATAATGAAGCCGTCACATTTACCCAGCAGATGGACCCGCAAGAAGGAAGTTATGTAGTAGTACCTACCATGATTAACCTTTCTATCCCACATCCATTTGCAGCAAGAAATCAAGCTCCGGCCACTCACACACCTATGTTGAATCCCATTCTGGCGTAACCATTTATAGCCGTACCCCCTCTATTACTTATCTGGGTTATGAGGCTCACAAAATAGTGTTTGTGGAGTAGAGATTTATACCCCAAGAAGAGCCTGATACTTTCATACCATACATAGGTGATCACACCTTGATCAGTGTAGGTTTGGCAGACCAGACCTTCTTCAACATTAGAGATCAGCTTTGTCAAGCCTTGGCCTCTTACTAGTTTCATTGGTTGGATCTCTAGGTCAAACTCTTGGGGATTTCCATCCATTTTCCTCTCCGCTCTCCCAGCTCATTTTGCATCAAAAGGGACTTTACGACTGTGTCTGGAACTATCCCAATGACTTTATTTCTCAAGATGTAATGTCTGAACTTTTTCACCACTTTGATGAGAGAAAATGACTATTTATCCAGGTTTGGTTATACATAGAATGGGGCTGTGGTCTGATTCTAGGCCTTCTTGGATTTGGAACATGAGGATGTCATCCATCTGATAAGTGCCCAAGTCTGTCTGGGTGAACATGACTTCATTCGGGGCATTGTACTCAATGATCATCTTTCTCAATTTAGGCTCTGTATCTATCTTGATCTGGTTATTCAGACCTCTCCATGGTAGCCACAATTGGGTAAAATCTATGGAAAGCCACCCTCTCAAGCACTTGGTCCATTCTCGACTTAACAACATCCCATAAGTTTTAGGTATGTCCACTATATGCACATCAATGTGTTCTTGTGTTCTGGGATATGCAACCAATTGAATGTGTACGTCTTTGAGAACACCAATCACCTTGACCTCGGTCTTATCTAGTTGTATGACTACTTGGTTTGTTACTTGGGGTGCCATTCCCAACTTTTGGTAGATTGACAGGGGCATGACGTTGCAAGAAGCTCCTGAATCAATCAGGCAATTATGTAGGTTCTTTCCAAACATCCATAAACTCAGTAAGAATGGTGGGACCTCCATCTTATCCTTGAACATTGCAGGGAAAGCCTCAGATGTGTTGATACTGGATGTAGGTTTCCTTGTATTATTAGTTGACAAGTCGGGTTTTGAGTGGTCCAGAGATCTTAGAAGGGCCTCCTTCTGAGATGGGCAACCTTGCAGTAATTCAAACATAGATATGTTCGCTTTAATTTTCTTTAGTTCATCAACCGTGCTATATTTGTCACTTTACTAGGCCGCACCTCTGTAGCCAGCATATGTATGTCTAATGGGAATTTAATTCTCCTATGTAGGCCTCTCTAGAAGATTGTGCCCTAGATTTGTATATAAGGAAGCTTTCTCCTCTCATTTTCTCTAAGACTTGGAAAAGTGAAATCTAAGTGTGAAGGACAAGCAAAGAAGCAAGATTTGAAGCAAAATAAATATCTATTGAAGCATTCATCTACTCCCAAGCATCCAAGCATTCAAACACATTACATCTTGAAAAAGTTCAGACATTACATCTTGAGAAATAAAGTCATTGGGATAGTTCCAGACACAGTCGTAAATTCCCTTTTGATGCAGAATGAGCTGGGAGAGCGGAGAGGAAAATGGATGGAAATCCCCAAGAGTTTGACCTAGAGATCCAACCAATGAAACTAGTAAGAGGCCAAGGCTTGACAAAGCTGATCTCTGATGTTGAAGAAGGTCTGGTCTGCCAAACCTACACCGATCAAGGTGTGATCACCTATGTATGGTATCAAGACATAGTGTACTATCTATTGCAAAACCGTTGCCCGGAGGAGATGAATGGTCCCCAGAGAAGAACCTTGAGAATCAAAAGCAAATCCTACATGTTAAAGAATGGACAACTATATAAATGCAATTATGAGGGTCTATACATAAGGTGCTTGGACAAACTCGAGGCAAAGCAAATCCTAGAAGATTTCCATGACAAATACGGAATGGGACATGGGTCAGCTGATGCAACTCCTCATCGGATCTTAAGGGTAGGATATTTTTGGCCTACAATATTCAAAGACACTAGCAAACATGTGAGATATTTCCACACTTGCCAAACTAGCGCAACTCAAGAGAGAAACTTTGTAATGCCCTTATAACTAGTATACAAGGTACGCCCATTTTCCCAGTGGGGATTAGATTTTGTTGGAGTGATTAACCCGCCTTCATCTGTAGGACATAAGTTCATTTTGACAGCTTCTGACTATTGCACACATTGGATGGAGGCTCACGCACTGAAGAATTGTACTACAGAGTTCATGACCAAATTCTCGGAGGAGCGCATCATAACCAAGTTTAGGATGCCATTCTATCTGGTATGTGATAGTGCTCCCTCTTTTTCTTCTACCTCGCTCACACAATGGGCCTTCAAAAACTAGGTAATCCTCAAGTTCTCTTCAAATTATTATCTGCAAGGCAATGGCGTAGCAGAGTCTACAAACAAGAACTTAACAATAGTGATCAAACACCTCTTGGATGACAACCCTAGGGATTGGCACACACAACTTAAATACATTTTGTGGACTAATCCCATAAGGATCAAAAATTCCTTGGGGACGTCCCTATACCAATTGGTCTATGGCTTACAACCAGTCTTCCCCATGAACTTAAAAATCCCAATCCTGAGATTCAAGGACCAATATGTGGGAGGAGAAGATCGAGTACAAGTCAGGCTCATGAATCTCCTTAACCTAGAGGAGAAGCAAACATTGGCTCTGGAGCATGTATCAAAGCATCAAACCATAGTCAAGAGGTGGTTCAAAAAGAGAGATACCATTAAATCCTTCAGGATCTCTGACCTTTTCCTCATGTGGGATAAGGTGAAAGAAAAGTCATGTAGCCACACCAAGTTCCAAAGACTATGGATGGGACCTTACGAGATATCAGAGATCCTGGGAGAAAACACTTTTAGGATCAGCACTTTGAACAGAGAGTTGACCCCGTTTCCAGTCAATGGGAAATTCCTAAAACATTACTTTGGATCCTGAGTTGGATTGCCTTCCATCCCTTGTACCATAGTCCCCTTTTGCTTCTTTGTTTTCTTTCTTTTTTTCTTTTTTTGTCGCCCTCACCGTTTTGGGTCAGTGTGTTTTGGATCCATTCCAAGGTAGTTTGTAGATCAGAGCAGGGGTATTTCTTAGTCAAATTCTCCAAAGATATGTGCAATGCAAAGGACACTCCCAAAAGGAAAAGTGGTGATAATTATCATTGACAGACAAGAAGAATTTCAAAGCTTGGTCATCCTGATCACAAAAAACACTAAGAGATGATGCATGAGAGCATTGGTTTCTTGGGCGTTAGTTAGTTGCAACTAGCATGAGTGTGTAGATTTGGGTACCCACCAATCCCAGAACCCAAGTCTGAACTTAATGTAAAGGCAATAACAAAAAAAAAATGAAGAGAGAGCAAAAGAAGCACACAAAAGAAAAGTGCCCCAAAGAGGTCACAAGTGTGAGATTCAGGTGACACAACCTAATCATTTCTCAGATCAAATCAAATACAAAAGGAAAATTATTATGGACCTAAACACATGGAGTACACAAACATTCAAGGTTTGACACATTTCAAAAGCATGGAGAAAAAATAAAATGATTGTCCAAAGATAGAACTCTCAAAAGAAAGAAAGCTACAACCTAGCAGATAGAACGAACTTGGGTGACTATGACAACCTCTACCAGGGCTATGAATGCCCAACCAAGAGTAGAGAAAGGTTATACTTGGGATTTGGGGAAAACTTTGTTGGGGCTATGAACACCTGACTGGCAACAAAGCTCTTTATAAGAAACCCTGGTCTACTTGGCGAAGGTTGGGAATAGCTAGCAAACATTCTGGTTACCACAATCAAAGGTCAAGAAATGAATACACATGAACACACACTAGGAAACTAGTGGAAAAAACTTAGATTGGAGGTCATTGAAAGATTGTCAACACCAACACCTCTTGATTTCGTTCTACTGCAAAGCTACATTCTGGAAGAGTATTGATGATGAAGAAATACCTTGGTCATTCCTCCTTTTTTCGGGGTTATTTATTGTGGGTCCACAACACACACCCAATTTTTTAGTCCTCTAACCATGGGGACCCCCCTTTTTTGTGTCTTTTGGCTTTCGGTCATGTCTATCCCTTGAGTCCTCACTCGGTCAGTCTCAGAAGAAAGGGTGTCAGCATGATAAAAAAAAGAAGACACCTTTTTTTGGCCTTTTAGCCCTTTCGGCCTTTAGAAGGACCATAGTACTCTAAAATACTGAAATGGCTGAAAGGCCAAAAGTCGGCCCTTTTGGGGTTTTGACCTATGAAAACACCAAAAAGCCGAAGGTGTCTACCTCCTAACCTTCGATGTTTCAGACCCCAAAACGCTGAAAGTGCTGATGTAAGCCTCGCGAGTTATAAATTTCCAAAAGGGCCCTAATTGAAGTCACTTCACCTTTTTAGACTCCAACCTCTCGAGAGCTCGCAACTTTGCCATTTTTTCCCTTGATCCTTGAGACCGATCACCTTGCGCCTCCAAGCTCCATTGTGTCACCCTCCCCCACTCCTAGCTCCTCCAAGGTAGGTTCTTTCTTCACTGTCTCATTTTTTCCTTCTTCTTGGTTCTATTTTAGGGTTTTCATTCCTGGTGCTTGTCCAGCCTAGGGCATGCAGACTTCCCTCTCCCTTGGTCTCTTAGGGCCTTTTGATGCCTTCAATGTTTAGTAGGGAAGTCCCTCCTAGTTAGGTTGGGTCTTTTTTGTCTATTTTTCTATGTTAGGGTTTTCATTTTATTTTGGTCGTGACCTTTGTCACAGGTTTTTGACCTTCAAAAGGATGAAAAACATGTTGGGTTAGGGTCTAAGTGTCATTTCAAAGATTCAGCCTTTTTGGCCTTTCAGACCTCTGAAAGGTTCGAAATGTTGACAATTCTGAATCCCCAAAATCATTTTACACCTCAGTAAGATCTTGAAATTTCAGAGTTCATAAACTTGTTCAAATTTTTAGCACCCACAAAAATCTTCAAACTTTTGGATGTCGAAAGGTCTGATGAAGCTTGCTCTTCAACTTTGGTCTTTTCGCACTTTCAGCCTTTTTGGCCTCTGAAACTATTTTCGGCGCCCAAAACCCCCAAAGGGATGAAAGTGCAAAAATCTGCATTCTTGGCTACTTAGAGAGTTTTTCCTCTATTTTCTTAGATTAGTCAGCTTTCTTTTTGTTTTTCTTCTTCAAATAAAATACCGATACTTGCATGTTACACTGCAGAAATGCCTGAGAAAAAGACTGCATCACCCATGAATTACCTATACAAGGGGAACACTCCCCCTTCCAAAATTGGAAACAAGCACATTGAAATCACTGATACTGATATCGGGAACGTAGATTGGGATGACTTCCTAACAAGGTGTGCCCAACCAGTCAGGAGATTAGAGGATTGTACCTCACTGGTATTAGCAGGACTGGTCAATGTAGCAGCCCACCTAGTGGTCATGACCTCACCTGAGCTAATCATGACCTTGGTGAACCATTATGACTCTGAAAAAAGGGTGGTTTAGAATACAGAGGGCCAAGTAGTATTGGATATTAGGCCAGAAGTCATAGAGGATGTCTTCCACCTCCACAAAGGCGTAGACAAGTTCTATGACTTTTTCATAGAGAAAGGAAACTTGTGGTTCAGAAACAAATGGGAAGAGGCCTATGAAATAGTTAATAACCATTACCTCGCACAACCTCTCCCCAAAAATAAGCTGGACAAGATAGACTTAAGGAGGGGATACAAGAAAGATGATATCAAGGCAGCCATAACAATCCTAAGCCAAATATATGGGTTACCATAATCATCCCAAATGGAGAATTGGATGATTCTTCTGATAGAAAGACTTAGAGGTCATAGGGCTATGCTCGATTAGGGGACCATCATTAGTGAAAATTTGGATGAATAGATGGTGGCAGTGAAACACAACCCCAAGTTTTACATGAGTACCTACATAGTGTACCTATTGGCAGCACAGGTGAATTACCCAGGACTCATCAAGAGGGGAAACCTAAATGATCCCAATGCATGTCCTCACATCATGTACCCCTAACTACAGAAAAGGGAAAAACTTTCAGAAGACATCCCAAACTACAGGATAGTCAATGACGCCTTCATTTTTTCAATCATCCGATCCATTGAGGGTGATTTTGCAAAAAGGATGTCAGAAGAAGCAGCCGCCAAGGTGAGGGCCATAGGGGCCTATTACATACAATTCAGAACCTTCACTTACATTTGAATAGTGGGATCAACTTTAAAACCAAAGAAGTTTCCCAGATATCCATCCTACTGGATAATCATTTTGGAGATGGCCCAGCAACTTGCAGATGCATATGAACACATAAAGCACAAGAAGAAGTACTGTTGGGATTTTCCCATCTCATTGGGACCATATACCCTATAGGATATGAAGGTCTATAAATCTTTGGCCTTTGAATGGGATGACTATCCCCTACAGCTTTACAAGATAGTGCGGCCTTGTTTTGACCCTATAGGCACTTAAAACCACATTATTGGCAAGTTCTACATTCGCAAACCACACTTAGAGGATCACTAGATGAACTGTGTAGATGAACATGAGATCAGAATCTGGAATTATTGTAGAATGACTCTTACCTTGGCAAAGGAAGTCATAAAGACTCCTATTTCCCCAAAAGTTTTGGAGTATGATTCATATGAGGTCTTGGAGGCCATTTACACAGACGGCAAGATGTATGACAGACCCATCATGAATGCAGAGGTTGATAAGGATAAAAATGATGATCCACAACACACACCCCATTTTTTGGTCCTCTAACCATGGGGACCACCCCTTTTTTGTGTCTTTTGGCTTTCGATCTTGTTTGCCCCCTTGATTCCTTGCCCAGTTAGTCTCAGAAAAAAGGGTGTCAGCATGATAAAATAAAGAAGACACATTTTTTTGGCCTTTCAGCCCTTTCAGAAGTCCATGGTACTCCAAAATACCGAAATGGCCGAAAGGTCAAAAGTCTTCCATTTTGGGGTTTTCGGCCTCTAAAAACACCAAAAGGCCGAAGGTGTCTACCTCTTGACTTTCGATGTTTCTAACCCTGTAACGCCAAAAGTGCTGACATAAGCCCTATAGGTTATAAATTTCCAAAAGGGCCCTAATCAAAGTCACTTCACTTTTTTAGACTCCAACCTCTTGAGAGCTCACAACTTTGCCATTTTTTCCCTTGATCCTAGAGACTGATCACCCCGCACCTCCAAGCTCCATTATGTCATCTTCCCCTGCGCCTAGCTCCTCCGAGGTAGGTTGTTCCTTCATTGTCTCATTTTTTACCTCTTCTTGGTTATGTTTTAGGGTTTTCATTCCTGGTGCTTGTCCAGCCTAGGGCGTGCGGACTTCCCTCTCCCTTGGTCTCTTAGGGCCTTTTGGCACTTTCAATGTTTAGTAGGGAAGTCCCTCCTAGTCGAGTTGGGTCTTTTCTATCTAGTTTTTTGTGTTAGGGTTTTTGTTTTCTTTCTGTCGCAACCTTTGTCACAGGTTTTCAGCCTCCAAAAGGTCAGAAACCAAGTCGAGTTAGGGTCTAAGTGCCATTTTGGATATTCATCCTTTTAGACCTCTGAAAGGTCTGAAATGCTGACAAGTCTGAATCCCCAAAAGCATTGTCCACCTCAGTAAGATCTCAAACTTTCAGAGTTCATAAACTTGTTTGGATTTTCGGCGCTGACAAAAATATTTGGACTTTCAGATACCAAAAATTCTGATGAAGCTTGCTCTTCAATAGTGGCCTTTTTCCACTTTCAGCCTCTAAAACCCTAAAAGGGCCAAAAGTGCAAAAATCTAAATTCCTAGCTACTTAGAGAGTTTTTCCTCTATTTTCTTAAATTAGTCATCTTTCTTTTAGTTTTTCTTCTTCACATAAAATATTGATACTTGCAAGTTTCACTGCAGAAATGCCTGAGAAAAAGAATGTATCACCCATGAAGTACCTATACAAGGGGAACACTCCCCCTTCCAAAATTGGAAACATGCACATTAAAATCACCGATACTGATATCGGGAATGTAGATTGGGATGACTTCTTTACAAGGTGTTCCCAACCAGTCAGGAGATCAAAGGATTGTACCTCACTGGTATTAGCGGGACTGGTCAACATACAAGCCCACCCAGTGGTTGTGACCTCACCTAAATTGATCATGACCTTGGTGAACAATTATGACTCTAACAAAAGGGTGGTTCAGAATACAGAGGGCCAAGTAGTATATGATATTACACCAGACGTCATAGAGGATGTCTTCCACCTCCACAATGGTGTAGACAAGTTCTATGACTTTTTCATAGAGAAAGGAAACTTGTGGTTCAAAAATAAAGGGAAGAGGCCTATGAAATAGTCAATAACCATTACCTCGAGCAACCTCTCCCCAAAAATAAGTTGGACAAGATAGACTTAAGGAGGGGATACATGAAAGATGATATCAAGGCAGCCATAACAATGCTAAGCCATGTATATGGGTTACCAGAATCATCCCAACTAGAGAATTGGATGAGTCTCCTGATAGAAAGACTTAGAGGCCGCAAGGCTAGGCTTGATTGGGGGACCATCATCAGTGACAAGTTGGATGAACAGCTGGTGGAAGTGAAACACAACCCCAAGTTTTACATGAGTATCTACGTGGTGTACCTATTAGCAGCATGGGCGAATTACCCAGGACTCATCAAGAAGGGAAACCTAAATGATCCCAATGCATGGCCTCACATCGTGTACCCCCAACTACAAAAAAGGGAAAGAATGTTAGAAGATAGCCCAGACTACAGGATAGTCAATGACGCCTTCATTTTTTCAATCATCTGATCCATTGGGGGTGATTTTGCAAAAAGGATGTCAAAAGAAGTAGTCGCCAAGGTGAGGGCCATAGCGGCCTATTACATACAATTCAGAACCTTCACTTACATTCAGATAGCGGGATCAACTTTAAAACCAAAGAAGTCGCTCAGATATCCATCCAACTGGATAATCATTTTGGAGATGGCTTGGCAACTCGCAGATGCATATGAACACATAAAGCACAACAAGAAGCACTCTTGGGATTTTTCCCATCTCATTGGGACCATATACCCTATAAGATATGAAGGTCTGTAAATCTTTGGCCTTTGAATGGGATGACTGTCCCCTACAACTTTACAAGAGAGTGCGGCCTCATTTTGACCCTATAGACACTTACAACCACATTATTGGCAAGTTATACATTCGCAAACCACACTTGGAGGATCACTGGATGAATTATGTAGATGATCATGAGGTCAGAATCCAGGATTATTGTAGAATGACTCTTACCTTGGCAAAGGAAGTCATAAAGACTCCTATTTCCCCAAAAGTTTGAGAGTATGATTCAAATGAGGTCTTGGATGCCATTTACACAAATGACAAGATATATGACAGACCCATCATGAATGTTGAGATTGATAAGGATGAAAATGATGATATTGATTTACGAGCAAGGCATGTAATGAGAACAACAGGGGAATGGATTAAGAGGCCCTACAATATGAGCCCAATACCTGTGAAAACATTGATGGATCCACCCAAGCAAGTGGATAAACAACGCGGAGAGAAAAGTACAGTTCCACAATACAAGAATGCACCACCACATAAGCCAAGCACGGTATATGGCCATGAACATGCAGTGGAGTATGGGTGAAACCCAAGGCCCAAGGCTCCTAAGACAAGAATGATAGGGAAAATAGATCCTCCCATAGGGCCAGCACAGGTTTCACTGGATGAAGGACCCTCCACTTCTGGAAAATATCCTCCTGCCACCGTAAAGGGGAAGAAGACATATAAGAGGAAGAAATCTTATGCATCTCCTCAATTAGAAACTGTACAAGAGGACCCACAAGAGAAGGAAGAGGAATAGTCAAAAGGACTAGGTCTCAGAAAAGGAGAGAAAAGGAGACTAGTGGGAAACACCAAGAGGATCCTAAAGAGAAAGATAACCCCTTGGATGCTCTAGGATCGGATGAGTTCTAAATGTCAGACTTTGAGGGTCTAGAAGGATTTTGAGACCCAGGCCAGGACACGCCCAGTTATGCAACTAGATATGAGATAGGTGGTCCTTCTCTTTTCCAACCAAAGGTAACCCGAACTCCACCTCCCACTCAATTTACCAATCCAAAGCCAAATATACCTATTGTGGGAGAAAGCTCTAAATCAAATCAAGGGCCTGGGAATCAAGAGTCCCCAATCACCCAAGAGGTGACTATAAATGAGCCCACAATAGAAACCATTGTTGTTACAATGCCCCCTCACATTCCTTCTCCACCAACTACTCTTCCACCTCTTATTCCTACTCCACCGCCATTTCTCCCAACTCCCGATACTCTTCCACTTCTAATTCCCAATCTCCCAACACCTACTCCACCATCATCAATCCCTTTGCCTTGCCACATCCTGACCCCTGGAGGATCAGTAACCAGAGAATTTGTGTCACCTTTCAATACCACATTAAAGGTCATGACTGGTCTCAATACTAAAATATTGGCTATCTTCTCAGGAGAGGAAGACAAAGGCCAGGAAAAATGAGATGAGGCAATGGAGGAAGAAGACAAGGTAGAAGAGGAAAGTGAAAAGGAAGAAGAACACCGAGGAGAAAGGAATGAAGAGGAACATAGAGAAGAAAAATAAGAGGGGCCCCAAATAAAGAGGTGACTCCAGGGTCCCAAAATTTAGATTCATTTCTTCAGGTTACCCCATATGAGTCGGTCACTGCATCTAGTAAGCCTACATGGTTTACTAAAGAAATCCAGTCAAGGAGAAGAACTTATACAGATGATGATGAAGGGGAAAGTATGGATATAGCATCCTTAGGATAGGATTTTCATTAGACAAAGATTGTATTACCAGCATGGACAATTTCCTATGTCACCCAAGACACTTGGGGGCGCTGTAAGGCACAGGTTGCAGTCCCATCCGCCAGCACCTCTCAAATGGAAGCAACTTCGAAAGACTATACATTTGATGAGGTATATTTGGGGGAACCCATCAGGGAAGGGAGAAAGACACTAGTAGCCTTAGGGCTTAAACATGCTCTGGGTTTCATGAGTAAGGATGAGGAGACTATAAAAACCTTGACAGAACAAAATGAAGCCTTGAAGAAGTTCATTCACAAAATGGTTGGTCCTATTTGTTAGAGTAATTTAGCAATTGCTCTTTAGTGCTTAAGTTTCACTTAGGCAGTTTCTTTAGTCTTAGGAAATTTTCTATTTCCTAGCAGTTGCCCTTTTAGGGTTTCGACATCCTTTATAAGGATTG
>MU225458.1:1423778-1465250 GCA_018584345.1 Thuja plicata | reverse complement strand
TGCCGGGACCCTTCTTTCCTGCTTTCTGCAGTAGTTTAGCAGTTTTGCTTCTCCCTAAGTTACACTTAAGGGGGGGTGTTAGAGTAATTTAGCAATTGCTCTTTAGTGCTTAAGTTTCACTTAAGCAATTTCTTTAGTCTTAGGAAAGTTTCTATTTCCTAGCAGTTGCCATTTTAGGGTTTCGACATCCTTTATAAGGATTGTCCTCTTTGTATTTCTTAAGGAGTTTATTCAGTATTGTTGATAATATAGAAATCATTCTTTTCAACATGATGTCTCCTCTGGCTTTTTGGCCGCCTTAGATCCTTCTTTCTTCTGTCTTCTTCTTCTGTGTAATAGTCTTTGCATGCAGGTGATCTTGGTTGCATTGCGTTTTAGCAATCTCAACACTATTGACCACAACTTCCCAAAATCCTCATTACAGGCAGTGTTAGATAAGAGAAACACCCCAGACTTGTCGGTAGGGTTAACACCATCCTTCATCATAGCAAGTGCAGATTGGAAGGAGGATTTTGAGAAATACGGGGAAAGTGCCATCAAATGAGTATTCAAACCTTATAGGGTTATTCTCATAGAAGCTACAAATTTGATTGACTTGGTGAAAAATGAGGGTGGCCTAGAGTCTGAGACAAGCAAATGGTGAGCCGCCCTCCAAGATTTGCAAATCATTAAGAAGCAACACTTCCAAATTCTGATAAAGATATATGAGTGTGAGGAGCTAGACAATTTTGAGACTTGGTTCAAGTGCATAATCAAGGTAATTAGCGTTTATGAAAAATGTCAAGCCTCCATATTGGAGAAGCAGAAAGAAGTCCTGGAATGGGTGAAAGAAATAGATGTTTTCTTCACAGCGATCAGCTTTGATTTGTACTGGGATGAAGCTAAGAATATCTTACGACCATCTAAAGAAGTGGTCCAACAATTCAGGGACATTATGGCAAGTGTAGGGACCAAGGAAGCCTTGCAACAATTATTCTATTCAAAAGAAGAGGTGATGAGGATGACAAACCATGTAGAGGAGATCCAATTCTTTGCTTCTGAGCTAACTACATTCAAATAAAAGTAAGAATGAAAGGTCAACAGGGTGAAAAGAAGAATATAAACTACAAGGAAGTTCAGGAGGTCATACAGAGGCTTTGGGCTGCACACCCAGAAGTCTTCCTAGATTGACCCCTTTGGATCACTAAGAATTTTGAAGAAGCAATTTCTCACACTTAACAAAATAACCTAAGGCAAGTATCGGTGTTTTGGCCTTTTGGCCCCTTAAGGACATGCAAATTCTAGTCTTTCGGCCCCGCAAGAATGACAATATTTTGGCCTTTTGGCCTTCCAAGTTTTCGGCCTTTCGGCCCTCTAGGTTTTTTGGCCTTTCGACCTTCCAGATTTTTCGGCCTTCTCGGCCTTCCAAATATTTCATCATTTTTGGCCCCTTACAAGTCCAAACTTCGGACTAGAATTTTGTTTGTTTAACACTTACAAAATTTGGGGGCATTAAAATTTTTGGAATTGAGGTCGGGGTCCAAAAAATATGGGTGTTTCCAGTGAGGTCACATTTTTTGCACACCAATTGAACTCCAGATCAGAATGATGTTTAACTTGAGTTCATTTTGAAGGTACAAAGGGTCTCTTACTAGTCTCCACTGCCAGAATAGCCTCTAGGTGAAGAATCCAAGGAAAACTCTAAGAAACGAGAAGAAGACTCCAAGTTTTCTAAAGAAACCCTCCTTCTTTTCTCTTTTGTTCTTGGTGAGTTTGACCCTCCTTGCATGGGCCGACTGATTGTAAATAGATTCAAGAATCCATGAAATTTATCTAGTATCAGTTAAGAGTAGTTTCCCTTTTAGAAAAGTTTTAGTTTAATTTATTTTTCTCTCTAATTCCCTAAATTCATAATTCCGAGTTGTGGATCAAACTCTATATATTGTAGTCACAAATCAATGTAAAAGGGTCAAATTCCTAATACAATAAAGACATACATTTGGTGCTTCATTCGTGGTGTGTGAATTGTTGCTACCTATGTAAAATTATTGAATGTATTCTTGCATTATTCATTATTTTTAGAGAGCCTATTGTTTATTGTGCTTTGAATTCACGTTTCTTTAGTTGGAGTTTGTTGTTGTTTGCTTTACCTTGCTATGACAAATGCGTGGAAGATATCATCTTTGGGCTTAACGATAAATTTGTCTCGTGGGTGTGCACATCTTGGTGGCTTCACGATTTGATCAATTTTGAATATCTTGCACGAGTGAATACATCTTCTCTCCAAACACTTGCATCCGTGGGGTAGTGAATTGTGACTTGGTCTGATTTATGCTTCATGGGTTTACTCCAAATCTCTCCCATCATTAAATTTGCAAGGAAGGGTTTACAAACGGTTTATGTCCTTAGGATTTCATTTTCAATCATTTGCTTATTTCTCATTACTCTACTCTCTTCTGTCTTTAGATTCTGAAAATCTAACATCTTGGAAAATACAAAATTTGCATTTTATTTATCAAACCCCTATATATGTTAAAACGGAAAATACCAAAAAGAACTAAAGTGTTTTTCATTTTGATGTCTTGAACGAACTAGAAAATTCCTCCTCGTGAACATTCACATTTATCTTCAACTAAGTAACCAAGCAGGTTGTGACCCGACCCTGGAGAACCTTGGGAATAACCCTGTTATTCCTGCAAGAGAGGAAATCAAATCTTGAGATCCTAGCAAGTTGGCTTGTGTCAAAACAGTGCTCAACAATCTTCTTCATTATTAGGCTTAGTTTCTCTTTTATCCTTAGATTCTCTAAAGCCATGAGAGATTCCTTTCTTTCTCTTGTAGGTTCTTTGTTTTGTCACACATATTGTCTCTACTTCCTTATCCTTCTTCTTCAACACTGTGGAACTCCTTGTAGTTATCCCTGTTTCCTTACCGATTGTAGGAGTTACAACCTATACACCATCTTTTCCTATAGCAATAGTAGAAGTTCATGTTTGATTAGTCTTAAACTTCTTCCTGGTCTTACTCTTCAGATTTTTTTAATGCCACTCTACTTGGATAAAGCATCAACCTTTTCCCCTCACTCTTCTCTCTATCACAGGTACCTTCAACTGTGAGTGAATTTTCAAATAGGTTTCTTCATAAGTATCAAACCAAGGTGTAGTGACATCAATTGGATTTTTCAATAACTCATCAATGTGAAGTGAAAAAATATCACCTTCAACTTCATAACCCATTGGTAAATCCCAAGAAGATCTTGGATGTACCGCCTGCAACATGCATGTATCAGTATCCACCATAAAACATATATCATTTTTATATTTTTCAACAATACTGGTTGGAATATGTTCCCTCTCATGCATTCATTTTTTTAAATCTTTAAAATAACCCCACATATTAATGTTGACATTATTTCCTAACATCCCTATGCATTGTTTAATTTTTACAATTGTAAGTCTATCAGTTGACCACTAAATTTGACCAATACTAGGAAAATGATTCTTCACATAGAAGAATATACATACCAGTAGTAAACCATACTTGAAAGATTATTTCTTGTCCTTCTTTATTCTTTCCATGTTCACAAGGAACTATCCTCTCATGACCTCACACAGGTCGTATCGAGCATTTTCCTTTATCATCTGATAGGTTGCATGAATTCCTCCACCAAGCACACTATTCAATTGGCTCGAATGATAAACTTTGTAATCGATCACCATCAAAGAAAACTTCACTTCAACATCTTCAATGTCATTGATTGTCATAACAAGCTGATATTGCTTTGACTTAGTAAGGTGAGTGACCTCACCAACTAGAGTAGTTCTTAGAATAGGTACGTAACCGGTCTCACACAACCCAGTCACTGCATAGATAATCTCCTTTATAATCTTGTGTGGTCTATCCATCCATAAGAATTGATCATGGACATGACTCAGTACATATCTAATCCAATCGGTTTCAAAGTCAACAGGCAATTCAACAATATATGTGAAACTCTTATCAGTCAAATGTTTATGCTCATCCTTCAAATTCTCTCTATCACATAGTCCAATAAATGTATTGAAGATATCATCGTAACCAAGATCTTCAATCTTGTAATTAATATAGCATCTCACATCTTCAGTTAATAGCACACCATGAGGTATCGATGATAAGGCACCAATGGGAACTTTTTATGTTGCCTTCAAAGGATGTAATTTGAATACTAGCCTCAACTCATTAGTAAAATCAACAAACACAGGGGTGTCCATAATGCTAACAATGATCACCACAAAATATAACCTATGCAACACAAAGTATTGCTTCATCTTATTGCAAGAGTTCTTCAAACACCACTTCACTTCAAGTACGAAATCATAATCACCAATTTACAATCACTTAAAATGCTATGAAATCGCTTGGCATACACTCGCAAATGCACTTCTTATCCTGTAGAATATAAAGTGACAAATGAACTTCACTTTTTTTCCTTATAATGTCTCAATTCCAAGCAATAAATGCAAATGGTCAAATAGTAACCTTAACTGATCACAATGGTTAGAAACATAAAGAGCCACTATGTTTTTAAACAAAAATATTATGTGGTCGCATAGAATCTCATGCAATACAACGTACTTCATTAGATTCTTACATAACATCATTAGGTATCTAGATATGTTGATAAATCTTACCGTGCACACAATTTAGGGGATAGGTTATAGATCTTACTTGATTTTCTCCCCCTAAGCCAATAGATTTGATTTAGTCAGATGATGAAGTCTCCACATTATCCAATGTAGTGGAGTTATCTGTCATTTTAGAAGACTTTAATTAGATCCTTTCTTTACCCATGTATTCTTCATCTACTTCTTGACTCCTTCAATGTCCGTAATCTTCTTCCCTTTACTATTATCAAGAATATTCACCGGCTGATCTCCAATGTTATTCTTCTTCACTCTGTAAGACCTACCAAGATGTCCAATCTATTGCAATTGAAACACGTCATATCAATTTTCCTCCATGGTCCAGCATTGCCTCTACCAGTTCTCATTCTGCAATTCATTGTTGTATGTCCAAAGTTGTGACAAACAGAACATGTGGCATTGAATTGTCTTTACCTTTGGTAAGGGTTGCTCAGGTTCACAGGTTGCCTTTTATTGTTTATTCTTGTACTGCACTCATTAACCTTATGACCATACTTTCCACAATGATAAAAATTGACTTGAAAAACATTATTTTTAGCACTGTAACCATCAGATCTACCAACAAAATTTGTAAACCTAGAAACAGGTGGATTAGGTTTAGACCAACAAACATTAGCAGTATGTCCTTCCTTGTGACAATTGAAACATACGGGTCTATAATTCCTCTTACCAACTTTGTTGGTTTTCACCTTAGGTGTAGTCTTTTCTTTTGCATGAGTCTCCTTAGTACTAGATGACTCACCAACTTCAAATTTGGAAAAACCTATTCCTTGTCTATCACCTTTTTCTCATTTGTTTTGAGAGTTTTTCATCAAGTTTAGTATAACTCTTATTGAACTTGTCTAATAGGTCATTAGTGTTTTTCAACTCTTCTTTCAAATTTGCATTATCATCTCTCAAATGTTCATTCTCACCTATGTAATTAACATTTTTTTCATTACTTTCATGTAGGTGTTCCCTCAATGTAGAAATTTATTGCTCAGATCTAAAAGCTCATCCACCTTAGCTGCTAGGGTTTCATCTTTGGCTTTTAGGGCATCCTTAGCAACTTTATTAGCTTCATCTGCAACTCTTCTTTCTTCTAAATCTTCACCCATTCTTATTGAGAATTCCTCCAACTCCCTTTTTCATGTTTTTCTTATTCTGCTTCATCTTGTCAAGCACCTTGTACATGTTCTTGTTTTCCTTGGCAAGTTGTTCATTCTCCAAGACTACATTTTTGACATCAAATTTATTAGATCCATTCTTCTAAAACAATTGTTCGATGAGATCTTGGATTTCACTTAGTTGTTCGATAATATCTTGTCTCTTACCCCTAGAGATCTTCAAATGGTCTTTAAGTTTCTCAATCATGTCCTCGGCCTCATAAAGTTGTCCTCTATAAAACTCTATGTCTCCCTTAAGGATCTCACCCAAGTTGTTAGGCTTTTTCAAGGGCACTAGGCTCTAATCCCAATTGTTAATATACTTAAGCACTAAGAGGGGGGGTGAATCAGTGTAAACAGAAGATAGACTAATTCAACTAATAATATGATTATGCTGTAAACAACTTCCACAAAAGAAAAAAAGTAACTTTAACTATGCAATAGAAGTAAAGTAATTCAATCAACCACAAAGCATAAACCATTACACCATTATTTTTATTGTGGAAACCCTTGTAAGATGGAGAAAACCATGGTGGGGATGACACCCACAAATCTCTTCACTGTAGTAAAAGATTTTCCCTTTTAGGAGCTTACAATACTCTGTTAGGGGCTCATCCAGTTAAGAATGACTAGCACCTTGTTAGAAGTACAAAGAGACCTGTTAAGATCTACCTTGCCAGAGGATTTAGAAATCCTTCTTAGAATTCACCTTGTTAGAGTATTTACACAAAAGACTTGTTAAAGTCCACCTTGTTAAGAGATTTAACCTTGCTAACCTTTTGAGTTAGCCTTGAGCAATGAACTAAAATCACTTATCTATAAAGACACTTCTTGCCTGTAAGATCTAATTCAATCTCTAAAATCTTGATGCAATACTCTATCTCTGATCACAACCACCAAAAACATGATCAATAACCCTAAATCATTGATTTAGCATTCCTTTATATAGTTGTTCTTAAGTTGGTTAAAACATTAAAAACAATCCACAAATTGGCACTACACATTGACCAACCACATGGAAATCTGCATCAAATAAACCTAACACGTCAGCCTAAAATGTAATAGAAAAGTCTGTTATGAAATACTAACAATCACTTAACCACCTTGACCATCTGATCATTAGGAACCAATCGATAACTCAACCGGTTCATATATAACACTCACCAAAGTACTAACTTTCACACATTTTTGAGTTAAGTGTCATGGTCATATGTCTAAACTATTCTAACCATAAGGATGCATCAGCAATGATCGCACCACCCAATGTTCTCACCATATCAAGCGCAACTCAAAACACATTCCTTTTATTGTCTTCAAGTTCACCGGTCAGAATACTTAGCATTTCTGCTTCACCTATTCATCATGTCAATTGGAAACATCAACCTATTCACCAAAACTAATAGAGTTAATAAGCCGCCATCAATGAAAAATTTAAACTCATCATTTCAACACCAAAATCAATCATAAAGCCAACATATATGTATGACATTATTTAGCTATAGATATTAATTTATTTTAACTTACATATATGTATGTATATGTATGACATGTTAAGTTAGATAAATTGCTTGGATGACATTATAATTATTTTTAACTTGTACACGTGTATATGACATTAAGTTAGATAAATTGAGCTTTTAACTTCTATGTATATATATATGGATTTAGTAGAACTTGTAATTAGATCAAGATAAATTTTATTTTTAACATTAAATAGTTATTAGAATATTTAAGTCTAAAATAAAATAAGTAGTTTTAAAATGAACAAAACATGAACATGAACATGTAAGTTTTTTGTTGTATCTTTTGGAATAATTGTTAAGGCCACTTATTCACCCCCCCCCCCCCCCCCCCCCCCCCCCCCCCCCCGCCCCCACCCCTCTCAGTTAATCTAACAATTGGTATCAGAGATTTGGTGCTTGGAAGAAAATTTTAAAGGGACTTAAGCTAAAGATCACAAGATGAGTAAAAGAGATGTGCCTAAGTTGAACAAGGACAACTTTGCATCATGGAAAAGTAGGATAAGACTTCATCTATCTGGTATTGGAAATGATGTTACACAACACTTAGATACTAAATATGTTGCACCTACTAGACCTCTGATTGTTGATCAATTGAGAGAGAAACATGAACACAATTCTATGATGATAGAACTTGCTTCTTCACTAACTGATGCTGAATTTGAAGATATGAAATCATGCACCTCTGCAAAGCAAATATGGGAAAAACTCAAGCTAGTACATGGAGGAGATGTCAATGTGTTGAGAGCTAAAGATGAAAGCCTAAGAGGAAAGTTTGATGACTTGAGAATGAAAGAAGGAGAGAACATCACTCAGTACAGTGACAAAATCAAAGAATTTGTTAATGCTATCCGTGGAGTAGGAGTACTTGATGAAGAAATAGTTGTAAGTAAAATTCTAAGAACCTTACTTCCTATTTATGCTATTAGAGTATATGCAATTCAAAAGATGAGAGCAGTAGCTAGTAAAAATGTTACTCTTGATAGTTTAATTGGTAGACTTATTTCATTTGAGATGAACAAGTATGACAACAAAGTCTTACCTACTATTGAGTCTGCATTCAAGTCTTCTCTAAAAATAAGTAAATCTAGTAACAAACACACTATGAGAAATGATAGTGACAGTGATAGTGATGAGAAAGAACTTGATGAACTTGAAGCACTGATGGATAGGAGATTACATAGAGGTAAAGGAAGATATAAAGGTAAATTACCTTTGGTCTGTTTTAATTGCAAAGAAATTAGACATTTTGCTGCTAGATGCCCTAACAAGAGAAAGGATGAAAGAAACAATGACAAATCTTATGAAAAGAAGTATGATGCAAGTGATGACCGAGAATATAGAAGTAACAGACACCCTGATAGAAGAGATAACCGAGATTACAAGGACAAAGGTAAGAAGGCTTGTTACCTGGTTGAGAACAAAGTTGAGAATTTTGATATTGATTATGAAGAAGATATTGAGGTAGTATTTGTTGCTATGAAGGATGATTCAAACAAAGAAGAAAGGTATGTTGAAACATCACTCATATCTAAAGTTAGCAAATATGATGTCTGGATTATTGATAGTGATTGTACTCATCACATGACTGGAGATAAAGAAAAGTTTGAAATTTTTGAATATTATAATGGTGGATCAGTTAGGATGGGTAATGACTCACCTTGCCTAGTTGAAGGAAAAGGTAACATCATGTTGAATAATCTGATCAGATGTGAAAATTCATATTGGGTGAAAGGACTTAACTATAATCTATTGAGTGTTTCACAGTTGAACAACACAGGACACCAAGTTGCATTTGAGAACAAAAAGGCAATGATCTATAATGGAATAGGAAAGTTGATCGGTACTGGTGAAAAGACAAAAGGTAATCTATTCTATCTTGATAATATTGAGACCACTTGTTTATTAGCTAGAAATAAAGACATTTGGTTGTGGCATAAAAGGTTATGTCATGTGAATTTTGACAACATGGTTAAGATGAGTAAGAAAAGAAAAGTGAGAGGCTTACCGAGTATTTCAAAGCCCGACCATGTTATGTGCAAGAATTGTCAAATAGGAAAAATGACAAAGTCTAGTTTCAAGAGAAAAACTTACACATCTAATGTTATTCTGGAGTTAGTCCATACTGACTTATGTGGACCAATGAGAACAAAGAGCTATTATGGTGATAGATACTTTAGTCTATTTTTTGATGACTATTCTAGGATGATGACTGTCATGTTCTTAAAAGAGAAATCTGAAGCATTTAAGATGTTCAAATGGTATAAAGAAAAAATTGAAAAACAAAGTGGAAAAGAACTGAAATGTTTAAGATCAGATAGAGGAGGAGAATTTATTTATGATGAATTCACTAACTTTTGTAATGAGCGTGGGATTACAGGACATGTTTCTGCACCGAGAACACTACAGCAAAATGGGATTGTTGAAAGGAGGAATAGATCAATTGTTGATTGTGCAAGAACAATGATGATTGAAAAAGGCATCACCCAAACATTCTAGAGAGAATCTATAAGTGTTGTTGTCTATACACTGAACCAAGTTCAATTGAAGAAAGACACAAATAAGACACCTTATGAGCTATGGTATGGATACACACCAAATGTGATTTACTTTAGAATTTTTGGAAGTCAATGTTATATACTGAAAGATGATAGAAATGGGAATCTTGACTCTAAAAGTGATGAAGGAATATTTCTAGGATATTCTACTGAAAGCAAATCTTATAAATGTCTGAACAAATCTTCTAACAAAAACATTGAGAGTGCAAATGTTAAAGTGGATGAATTTGCTGAGAAAAATGATGAGAAAAGCATAAAGGAACCTAAAGGTTACAATAGATGTGTCTAAATTGAAGAACCTAACACCTTGCCTGAGCAACAAAACAATGCAACCGAGCAATAGGCTGCACACACTGAGAATCAGGAAAATGCTTGCAATGTAGAACCGAGTGATGAAGATCAAAATGAAGAACAAAGATCTGAACATGTACTTGCTAAATATGTCAGAAGACACCATCCACAGGACCAAATCATTGGGGACAAAAGAGTAGGAATGAGAACATGAAGTAAGTCACTTAACAATAGATGTTTGATTTGTGATTTTGAGCCTAAATCTATTAATGTTGCACTTGAGAATCAAGAATGGGTTAGTGTAATGAATGAAGAGATTGAACAAATTGAGAAGAATAAAACATGGATATTAGTACCTAGACTGAGTGACAAAAATGGCATTGGCACCAAATGGATTTTCAAAAACAAACTTAATGAGAATGGAGAAGTCACAAGGAACAAAGAAAGACTGGTATCCAAAGGGTATGCACAAGAAGAAGGTATTGAAAATGGAGAAACTGCTGCACCTGTTGCTAGACTAGAAGGAGTAAGAATTCTACTTGCTTATGCCATTTTTAAAGGATTCAAAGTATACCAAATGGATGTTAAATCTGCATTTCTGAATGGATTACTAAAAGAGGAGGTATATATTGAACAACCAGAAGGGTTTGTTGATCCTAACAAGAGGAACATGGTTTGTAAACTACACAAAGCCTTGTATGGATTGAAATAAGCACCGAGAGCATGGTATGAAAGACTTCACTCTTATCTCATTAGTATTGGATTTGTTAGAACAAGTGACAATAGTAATCTATATTTGAAAGGAGATATTGATGATACGATTTTGATATTTGAGATATTTGTTGATGATATCATATTTGGAGGTAATGATATGCTATTCAAGTCATTTGTTGATGAAATGAGCAAAGAATTTGAAATTTCAATGTTTGGAGAGATCAAATTTTTTCTTGGTCTACAGATTCTATAACAGGATGAAGGCATCTACATCACACAATCAAAATACATCAAAGAAGTTCTTCAGATATTCAAGATGGAGGACTCCAAACCAGTTGGAACACCTATGGAAACCGGATGCAAATTTACAAAGGAAGACAAGACAACCAAGGTAAATCAGACCTTATACATATATATGATTGGTAAACTAATGTATATTGTACATACTAGACCTGATATAGAACATACATTTGGAATAGTTGCAATATTCTATGCTAACCCTAAGGAATCACACATGACTTTTGTTAAAAGAATTTTAAGATATCTGAAAAATACTGAAGACTATGGTTTGTTGTACAATAAAGAAGGCAAATTTGAGCTACAAGTTTATATTGATGTTGATTAGGATGGAAACATAGATGATAGAAAGAGCACTACAGGAGGGGCATTATTTATGGGTGAAAAACTTGTCACATGGATAAGCAAAAAGCAATGATGCATATCTCAATCAACTACAGAAGAAAAATATGTAGTTGTTGCTGCAAATTGCTCTAACATTGCATGGATCAAGCAATTGCTGAAAGGTATGAATGAGGAAATTATTGACCCATTAATTATCTATTGTGATAATACAAGTGCTATAAACGTTTCAAAGAACCCTGTGATGCATCCTAAGACAAAGCACATATCAATTAAGTATCAATACTTGAGGGAACAAACTACAAGAGAAACATGTAATACTAGAATATGTAAAATCCAAAGAATAACTAGCAGACATCTTCAAAAAACCATTGCCAAAAGATACATTTTCATACTTGAGGAATAGACTAGGGGTTTTTCCCTTGTCTACTAGTCACTAAGCTGACTAGGAGGTTGCATCAGCCTAAACATTACCAGAAGATCAATCATGTTGTTGCAAGCTAAGATATGGATTGCAATGACATATTAGTACACCAAAGGTACTTATCTGAACCACACACCAGAGATATTATTGGCTACTACAAAGCTATATATATTTTTTGGCATTGATGTCAAAGGGAGAGAAATATTCAATGAAATATCCATCAGGGAGAAGAGATTCTACAACACTAAGGGAGAGAATATCTAAAAGATAATGTACATGACATAACCATCCATCAAAGGGAGAGAATTGAAGAGAGTTAACATTGCATATCTATCCAGAAAAGGGAGAAGAGATTCTTAAAGAAAGGGAGAGACAAACATGCTACACCTATCCATCGAAGGGAATGAAGAAAGGGAGAGCACAGAGCATAATCAAATCTACAGGGAGAGGTGTATGGTAAACATTTTTTTAGTGATTAAACATATTAAATCTGAGCTAGAAGACCTTACCAAGATTCAGATATTTTAATTTGTTATAGAACAGTAAGTTTGGAATGGTATGACATGTTTTATACTGCATATTTCATATTGTGTTGCCATCAATGCCAAAGGGAGAGATTGATGAACTATAACTAATTGAATGTTTGAAGATGATAAGTTGATGATCACTGAGCTGCAAACATGAATGCAAGACATTAAATCAATTAATGTATTGCATTGTCATTGATGTCAACTTGATATGGTTTGATTGTTCATACACATATTTTCATAACCTTGAAGATTTGAAGAGACAAAGTTTATGTGGTCAGTAAAATATAAAATATTTGTTTACATTGAGTGACAGTGAACACCGAGAAGCTCACACTGTATACTGAGCACAGCAGTAACAGAGCAAGTGTTACCGAGAAAAAGTTGATGACTGATCATAACTGGAGTTGATAACTGAGCATAACTAGGAGTTGATGACCGAGCATAACTGAAGTTGATGACCGAGCTTAACTGGAGTTAAAGAATGACAAAATTTCTTAGTTGGTAAAGCTACAATTTAGGGATTGACTGATTGGTTATTTTATTATCAATGATCAGTTAAACTAAAGCAAGGAAGGAGATTAAAATCATGTTTTATTCACAGCTATCAAGGAGAGATTGACATAATAAAACTAAAGGAGAGCTTTATGGGATAAAGAAAAACACAGTGAGTTGTACAGATCAAGGAGAGATATAAAACAAAAATAAGGAGATTGAGCGGCTAATCATCTCTATATAAAGAGATAAGGAATTCATTATCACAGAGAGGAATGTTGAGTATATTTTAATGTGTGAAGATAGCACTCTTCATGCAGATCTAATCATACAGGTTGAAGAACAGAGCCAAGGAATTCTGCAGACACTGAGAAACAAAGGACAAAGCATTCACCGAGTAGAATAAAGAAAGAAAGCAAAGGAACTGAAGTGCATATTGATCAGAGAGGTATTATTGGACTAACAATAGATCTTAATATTTTTAAATCAAAGTTGTATTTTGAACAGATCATTTACTGTATCAGTTTAACCATTGATTCAAAAAATCTCTTAACCAAGTGGGATTTAACAGTCCTTATTGTATTGAGATACTCAAGAGTATCAAAAGGTTTTCTTGTTTACAGCATAGTGAGTGCTAGGTCAAAATACAAACTGTAGGTTTTAAATCCTAACAAGGTCACACTTAACAGTGTGTATTGTAACCTTTAACAGGGTAGGCTCTTCACCGAGCTCACTTTAGAAGAGTGAAAATATTTTGGGTTACCAGTCCTAGGTGGTTTTTCCCATATTGGGTTTCCACGTTAAAATATATGTGTCAAATGTGTATATGTTTCATTGCATTGATATTTTTTTTACACATTATTGAAACTGGATTGGTCGATTAACACTAAGTTTATTTGTTGCTACTCGATAACGTCTAGAAAAGATAAATAGTATATCCTACTGAGCATTTTATATTTTTTAAGATTATTTATGGCATACATCTTGTTGAAATTGGGACTATAAGATAACTGAAGGCATTATATTTGAGAGATAAGCTTTTGTTTGGATCTTTTGGAATAATTGTTAAGGCCACTAATTCAACCCCCCCCCCCCCCCCCCCCCNAATTCCCCCCCCCCCCCCCCCCCTTCTCAATTATTCTAACAACATTTACATAACTTGAACACACATAACATGTACAAAATAAGTCTAAAATGAATATAACCTGTATATGAAATGTCTAAAACACACACAAATGTAAATGTTCAATGTATAGAAAATAAATATAACACATGACATGTTTAGACAATATACATGTAAAATAAGTCTAGAAAATGCATGCATGTGCATATATATAGAACATATATATATATAATAAGTCTATAAAATATATGCATGTGCATGTATATATAGCATAAAATAAATCTTAGGTCTAAAATGCATCTATCCAAGTATCTATATGTAGTCAACTAGGACCCTGCCCTTATCTATGGCCTGATGCTGCTCCACGTCGTTCGGATCCCTGTGTGTAATAAAAGAAATATTTATACACATGACATGTGTGTAGATAGATCTATACAATTGATACATATGGACACGTCTATTTAGTTGAACACATGTACATGTCGTAAAAATCAATTAGAATTGATATATATGCATTTTTTATAAGTGAAATTTATATACCTGATCTCCAACATCTCAAACATGTTCATCTACGATAGGAATCACAGATGATGGGTAGATAGATGAAGGATGGACCAGTAAATTACATATAATTAAAGTATATACATGTAAAAATTATGCATGTACAATAAACAACACGTTGGTGTGTGTGTGTGTGTGTGTGTGTAATTTTATTCAAATTGAAATTAGTTATACTGGAATTTATCTATACATTTACATGTACTTTTTAAAGTCAAAATTTAAATAAATATACCATAGTAGCATTTAACACTCTGCTGATATAGCTCAGCTCTGAATTGTGTAAGCTCACCAAGGTGGGATCAATGAGAGGATCCATAAGAAATTTTGTAAAAAGTCGATGAGCTAGAAATGATTCTGCTTGAACAGGGGGAGGTGCATCCTCATCAATTGTCGCTTGCTGAGGGGCTATAGCTAGTGTTGTAATATCCTCTTGTCTTTATTATGCACCCTAAGAATATAACCCGGTGGATGGTCTATGAAGAATTTGGGTGATATATGATGTCACCTCACTAAGAGGGACCCCACTCAGTATCTGTATAGCCCGATATGTGCAAAGTATATCACTGGATAAATATGTGCCCATGTGATGCAAAGGGTCCACCTCAAACAAAGATGCAACCTCCAAAGGAGATGGTATGTCTGCCATCTGATAAGGACATCACTGGAAGATGCATCATGTGTTGGTGGCAGAATGGTAGAATGAGAATGCAACTTGTATCTCCCCACATGATCAAATGACATCTCCTAAACCTGTGTCATGATACGAGAAAAGACATCCCTCCTGGTGTCATATGGTACACTCTCTCCTATAGTGGTGATTTCCAAGATTTACATTTAGGCAATAAGAAAAAGGTTTGGACCCACTAGTGCCTCCTTATTAGCAGGTTGTGGAGCATCAGGTCATCTTTATCGCTTAGATAATTGGCCCTTTCCCTACCAAACATCGGAGCGGACATCTATATAATCAACATCATATTGTAAATGAAATTTTGCAAACAATTGTTTGTAGAAATAAAGTGGTAGCCCATCCTTTTGGGGGCCACATATGATGACTAGACAACCATATAGGATATATAAAGGGTATGAAAAGTGTATCCTCACACCTAGTAGTCATATAACCTCTCACCTCAGGTAGATCCTGATAATGAGAAAATGTAGTCTTCACCATAGCTGTAGAAACCTCAGTGTCAATCTGTCTATATTTCACAGTGTCAGTAACACTGCGAGAGAGAGATGCATAGAATAAATCAATACTGTGAGAGAGACATGCATAAAACACAAAACACAAGTGATGCCTGATTGCCAGGTTTTCACCACTTGGCAAGATCTTTTCTTTCTTTTTTTGCTACCAAGATGCCCATTTTACCAGGTTCTCATCAAGGCACTTTTCTCTTTTTCAATTTTTTTTGCTATTTTTGCTTTTTTGAATTTTTTTGTAGTTTCAAGGAACCTGTTTGCCAGGTTTTCACCAAGGATACCTTTCTTTAGGACCTTTTCCAGTATTTTTGGATTTCCTTCAGGAACAATTTCTGAACGTTTTTGGTATTTTCTGAGAACTAATTCACTGTACAGGCTCTACTAGCCGAACATCAAGTGTAGGACCGCTTCAAATGTAGAGTACTGATAGGATCTGGAAGAATTTCTCCCTTAGGTGTAGCTAGTTGATAAGCTCCAGTCCTAAAATTAGCAGTGATAACATAAGGTCCCAGCCAGTTAGGTTCAAATTTTCCCTTCTGCTCCCTGTTGGGCTGGTTCTTAGGATTCTCCTTTAAGACGAGATCCCCCACTTCAAATTATCATGGTTTGACCTTCTTGTTGTACCCTTTGGACATACGTGCTTGGTACACCTTCATATGATAAAATTCCTGTTGTCTACACTCATCTAGTAGGTCTAAATAATTCACCCTATCGATGTGGTATTGCTCATCAGTAAAAAGACCTTGTAAAGATATCTGCAAAGATGGGATTTCAACCTCAATAGATAGTACTTCTTTAGCGCCATAGACTAGGGAAAATGGCGTGGCTCCAGTTGGTGTTTTGATGCTTGTTCTATAGGCCCATAGTGTCAGATTTAGTTGTAGATGTCAGTCTCTGCCAGACTTACTTACAATTTGGTGTAGGATTTTGAGAATATTCTTTTTAGATGCCTCAGCCTATCCATTACCTTGAGGGTAATAAATTGAGGAGCAATGTTGAGTGATGTGGAACTGTTCACAAAGGTCATCAATGTCTTGATTTTTAAATTGGCCCCCATTGTCTGTTAGAATTGAAGAGGGTATCCCATATCTACAGATAATGTAGTTCAGAATGAACATAGCCACCTATTTTCTAGTGGCTTTGATTCGTGGCACGGCCTCGACCCACTTCATAAAATACTCAGTGGCCGTAATGATGAACTTGTGTCCATTTGAAGAATTGGGATATATTTGTCCAACCAAGTCAAAGTCCCATTGTTGAAATGGCCAATGTGTAATGAAAGGTATAAGTTCTCTGGCAGGAGCATAGATGATATTTCCATGTGTCTGGCATTTATGACATGTTTTGGAAAATTGAATAGCATCTTTTTCCATGGTAGGCCAGTAATAGCCTACTCTAAGTAGCTTCTTTGCTAGTGAAAAGTCATTTGAATGTGATCCACATACACCTCTGTGGACTTCTTTTAACGCACGATCAGACTCTTCGAGTTCTAAACATCTAACAAGCATACCATCGAGACATCATCGATATAAGTTATTAGTTATGAGGACACAATGTGATGATGTCCTAATCAGGGCTCTTTTCTCATTTCTAGATAGATTGTTGGGAATAGTTTGGTCAGTTAGATAAGCAATGATATTAGCATATCGAGATTGGTATAGGGTGTTCAAAGCATAGATTACTTGGTATTCAGGGATATCAAAGGTAGGATAGGAGAGTTATTCCACTAAGAAGTCATAGCGGAATTGATGTTCTTCTAGTTGTAACATGGATGCCAATGTAGCCATAGAATCTGCAGCTTTGTTCTTTGTTTTGGGTATCTGCTGGAATGTGATGAAGATGAAGTACTTTATGAGGTCATCAACCAGTTGTTTGTAGCGTGTCAACTTTTCATCTTTCATCTGATAATCTCCATTGACTTGATTGATGATGAGTTGGGAGTCACCATACATGTGTAACTCTAAAATCTTCCACTCCATGGTGAGATTAAGACCGTTTACTAGTGCCTCATATTCTGAAATGTTGTTCGTGCATGGAAACATTAATTTGTAAGACTTAGGTATCTTGTAGCCTTGAGGAGTTATGAATAGAACTCCTGCTCCAGAGCCTTGTTGCATGAAAGAACCATCAAAGTACATCTTCCATGGATACTCGGTCAAATTCATAATGGTCTCATCGGGAAATTCAATTCTTAAAGGCTCATCATCTTCTAGTGGTGAATCAGCTAGTTGGTCTATGAGGACTTGTCCTTTAATAGCCCTCCTGTCTACATACTCAATGTTGAATTCACTTAGAATGAGGACCCACTTTGCCAGACACCTTGTTAATGATGTTTTTCTTAAAAGGTACTTCAGAGGATCAATCTTAGCAATGAGCCTTACTGTATGTGAGAGCATGTAGTATCTCAATTTTTGTGATGTGAAGACGACTGCTAAGTATGCTTTCTCAATAATGTTGTAATTGAGCTCATAGGAGACTAGTGCTCTACTGATGTAGTAGATAGCTCTTTCTTTCTTTGTTTCATCCTCTTGTGCTAATAATATGCCTAGTGATGTAGTTGTAGCTTAAATATACAGGAGTAAGGGCTTTCCATGAATAGGCACCATAAGAATAGGAGGAGTAGCCAGGTACCCTTTTAATTCTTTGAAGTTGGCTTCATAGTGTTCATCCCATTTGAAGGTGACCCCTTTATGTACTAATTTGGTAAAGTGTTGTGACCTATCAGAAATTCATGACATGAACCTCCTGATTGATTGGAGTCTCCCTTGTAATGTCCTCATTTGACTAATATTGCATGGAGACATCTCTAGAATAGATTTAACCTTCGTAGGATCTACCTCAATTCCCTTCGCTGAAACTATAAACCCTAAGAGTTTTCATGATTGGATGCCAAAGGCACATTTCTTTAGATTGAGCCTGAGTTGAAATTGCTCCATTCAATCCAATATCTTTCTTAAATCATTAATATGAGTACTCCTTTCCTTTGATTTAGCTAAGGTGTCATCCACGTAATCCTCCATGTTTTTATGCATCATATCATGGAATATAGTAGTCATCGCTCTTTGATATGTAGCACCGGCATCCTTTAACCCAAATGGCATGACGTTCCAGCAAAATGTTCCACATGCGCATGTAAATGTGATCTTCTCTTGATCCTTAGGGGCAATTTTTATCTAATTATAGCCTAAGAAACCATCCATTAATGAATACATTTGGTAGCCAGTTGTGAGATCGATGATCATGTCAATATTAGGTAGGGGGAAGTCATCCTTAGGACATGTTTTTTTTAAGTCTCTGAATTTTTTACATATCCTGATAGATTTATCAGATTTAGACACTAGGAACACATTGGAGATCCATCCTGCATAGGCAATGACTCGGATAAATCCAGCTTTTAACAATTTCACTAGCTCCGCCTTTACTAGAAATGCAACATGAGGATGCATCTTTCTAAGTTTTTGTTTCACAGTTTTGATCCCGAGAGCTATAGATAAATGGTGCATTATTAATTCAGGGTACAGCCCAAGCTTATCTGTTTAAGACCATGCAAAGTTGATCTTCTTCTCTTTTAGGAACTCGGTGAACCGTGTCTTTTCCTCTTCTGACAAAGATTATGCTAAGTGGACTATTTGAGGATCTTCAATTGTGCCCAAATTAACTGGTTGTGTTGGTTCTATCAGAACTTAAGACCTTTCTTGAAATTGCTCAGGGAGGATATCAAGAATCTTATCCTTTGGCGCCTCTGAGAGGTTTTCACCATCAGATACATCTTTTGTTTTTACTATTTTAGGATATGATACTGCCACAATGTGGTTATCACCATCAGTCTCCTTTTTCTTTTTATGCTTCAATTTTTGACTGAGAAACTCGATATCCTCCTGTGACATGTTCATTCTCCTTGCATTGGTGGAAGAAGGATAGGGTTCACAAGCATTTAGATAACAAGCTAGGGTGTAGTCATCAATAAATTCAAGGATAGGAGTAGGATCCATACTATTCCAATCAATTAGGTCTGGGTTTATCAAAGACAAGGAATCAGACTCTGGGAAGGACACCATCGCGTTAGCATCATGACTATTAACTGACATGACATGTCTTTTTAAGTTAAATTCTTTGATGTTTAGATCAATAAGAGCTAGATCATCATTAAAAGGGTCATTGTTAGTTATATGCGGACCAAAATCTAGTGACTCATCAGTAGAACTTTCATCATCATCTCTTCATAAAAGGAGGCTTCTTTCTTGTCGCCTTTGAAATTCTTCTAGACTTATGAGAACACTAGTCTCTCCATCAATGATTGGGGGAAGGAACTCTTCCTCTACTTCAGGAATATTAGCATTGTTGGGAGTAGTGTTAGAATGTTCATGAGGTGCTGAGGGAGCTGAAAACATGTGAATTGTATCTATTTCATTGTCTTCTATGGCGACAGATAACTCATCCCATTCATAATCATGAGTGTCAATGATTTCATCATCAGATCTATTTAAGTATTCAGCAATAGTTATCTGGTGTACTTGATTAGTTATCTGTAGATCAAAGTGTGGTAAGTCAAGGACATGTGTGATCATGAATAACTGCCCCCAGTTAGGATGTGGCTCCGGCCATCGGGGTGTTCTCTATGTAGTTGTTGCTATCAATGGTACCTCTGGATCAGCTGTTGTTATGTCTCCTACCTCTTGAATATGAGGTGGTGCTAACAAAGGGGTATGAAGATATTGTGGTACCTCAAAGCTTGGTACATATCACTCTCCTTGATATTCGAGATTCTCTAGGCCAATATGTAATAACCTTTCATAGGACCATGGTTCTAGTTCTATCTCATCGATTTCATCACTCCCTTTGTCAGAGATTGGACTATCTTTTGAAGCAGGTTTGTCAGATTTGGTATTAAAACCTAGTCCTGTTTTATTTCTGGTATTCCTGAACTCCATGTGTATAGGTTCAATAAGTCCTCTTCTAGTGCCATTTAGAGGTCATTTTCCTTTGTATCCCATTTTCTTGAGGAGATTGTATCCTTTACCATACTATTCCGGAGATATTTCTACATGTTTGACCTCAGTTTCCATTGGTTCTCCTTTGTAAAGCCAGTCCAAGACTGCCTGTTCTTCTGTGTTATCTAAAGAAAATGTGGATACCTTCACCATGCCAGTTTCTTTGTGGATTTCTAGCTCCTTGGATGCAGTAGTCATAAATGTCGAGGAAGGTCTTCCATAGGATCTTGGTGATACTGAAAGTTCTATTAGTGACGGAGTCAGGTCCAGCTTGTATTCTCCCATACCTGTTTCTTCAAGTTTTAGGGTTTTGCCAAAACTCTTCATAACCATGTCCTTGGTAGTCTTAGGAGCAATTTCATCCATAGCTTCCTTGTTATGTGGAATCATACTACCTGCTTTGATATTGTTGCAAGTATAATTAGCATCTGCAGGAATTGTCACTTCCACCCCATTATGTGGGAACTTGATACACTGGTGGTAAGTAGATGGCACAGATTGCATCTCGTGAATCCATGGTCTCCCCAACAGGATGTTATAGGCCAGGGGTAGATCCAAAACTTGACATACGACATTCCTTTCAATTGGTCTGCCTCTGATGGGTAGAACAATAAGACCTTTAGAGGATCTTTCTTCCTCATCATAAGCTTTGATAGTTATTTTTCTTCTAGAGTCAATGGTCTATTCTGAGAGACCCAGTTTCTTTATCAGATTAAGTGTACAAATATTCAATCATATTCCTCCATCTATCAATACACGTCTAACATGGGATTTATGAATGAGTACTTCAATATGGAGGGGTTGATTATGTGGATGTGTCAATGACTTATCATCCTCTTCAAAATAGGAGAGATAATGTGGGGCTAAGATGTGATTGACCATCACTTGGAATTTATCTATATCAAGGTCCTTTGGTACATTTGCAGCATGTAAGGCTTGTTCTAGGATTTCCCTATGCACTGTGGATATTTTAAGCAGTTCAAAAATGGAAATTTGGCAGAGGTTCATTGCAATTGGTCCACCAAGTCATACTTTGCTACAAGAATAGTTACCACATGTTTTGCTGCTGGTTTGGGAATAGTAACAATAGGAACCTTGGATGTTGATGATGGTTTTGGGGAATAATTGGGTCCTTTGATCATGACCTGTGCACTCCGACTCACCGCATTTGATTGGAAAGAAACACCTTTGATTGTGACCACATTAATTGATTCAGTTTTAATGTCTAGCATATTGATAACGTTATCATTATTGGAGAAAGTGTAATTTAATTCATTACCTTTTCCTTTAGACATTTCCCCTTTGTCGTAATTAGGGAACGGTTTATTGAATGTCGTATGATCTTCATTGGTAGTGTGTCCCTCCACTTTGACCTTTCCCCCTTCAATGAGGTCTTGAATAACATGTTTAAGTTTATGACAATTTTTAGTCTTATGTCCTTTGTTCTTGTAAAAGAAACAGTAAGAATTATCATCCCACCACCTGGGTTTGACCGCTAATTCCCATGGTTTAGAATCTAGCATTGTGAGAACTTTGTTGTGTAATAGTGTCTTTATAATAGTCTCGAGAGGCTCTCCCAAAGGAGTGAATGTTCTTTGAGGTTTTGAAGTCCATTTCCGACCCTTGCTATTATCATTGTTTGCTTTGGGTACGGGGGTCTTTACCTTGTCATCTTTGCTTGCTTGCATACTCTTGGTTAGATTGAATACCATAGGTTTAGGACCAACATTGGATGTGTCTACTACGCCATCATTGACAACATTTTTGTTCTACTTCCACCATTTAGGCTTGGAGTTGGAGTTGTTAGGTTTGTTTTCACTTTGAAGAGTGATCTCCCCCTTTTTTACCATAACTTCTTTGATACGGAGGGTATTCTTGATCATCTTATCGAAGCTAGGGGAATCTTGCATCTGCAATGCATAGTTCAATTCTAGTATCAAGTTATTGACAAAGATTTCCATTTTTTTAGGTTCGAGAATGGCTCTTGAATATCGTGCAAATATTTTCCTCCACCTTTGCAGAAAGTGGGTAAAGGATTCGCCAGTCTTTTGTTTAGTGTTGCATAGATCCATCATAGTCACGTCATGATGGATATTATAGGAGTAATGTTGGATGAGCTGTTGTATTAGCTCCTCAAAATTTTTGACCCTAGCTGCAAGTTTTGAGAACCATTCCATGGCGTTGCCTCCTAGACTTCCAAGAAATAGTCGTATGAGGTAAGTGGGTTCATGCATGTACTCTATGCTAAGATCACAAAACTCTCAAACATGGTCATGTGGATCAGTCTCTTCCGTATACTTGTCATATTTTGGCCATGCCACATTGGGAGGGAATGGAACCATAGTGATACTTTTGTCAAAAGGAAATGGACAAATGGAGTCCATCGAGTATTTTGTTTTGGGTTTAGCCTTCTCTTTCTTGAGAGTCACAAGCTCCATTTGCATTAAGGTAAGTTGTTTAGCGAGAATAGAAATAGGAGTTGGTATCTCCTTTTCTTTTAGTTGTTCCACATCATAATCCTTAGGTAATTTTACGCTGGTGGATGCTAAATGGAGAAAGTATTTCCCTTTATCCATGTCAGTATCTTGTGGAACCTCTTGCTCTATTTGAGTTTATCGCACTCATCTTCAGGGATGTCCCCCTCACTGTTCGATCCAAATGGAGGACGTTAAAATGTGGGTTCTTCTTTTTCATCGATATGTTCATGCTCCTGGGTTTTTCTATTGTCATATTCTTCAAAAGTTGCACTCCATTCGCGAGTGTTTCTATCCATTTGTGGAGAGTCTAGATTGAGTAGGTAACTGCGAGATGTTTCTCTCTGAAAGTGTAGTGATTTAGGAGGCACTTTTGATCCTTTAGACATGTACGTGTTGCATCTTGTGTTAACCATGTGGTTGTACCTCAACATTGTCAAAGTTTCCCGAGAGTGTCAGGCAGTATCTTGAATCGTTCAAGTGAGTGTGTCTAGGTGGAAGTATCATTTGTGTTTTGGTGGAAGTAAATGATTCTAGCATCAGAGGGTTAGAATGCCTTGATAGTGAGCTGGGAACCAAGTTGTTGTAAGAAGCAGATAGACCACACGTATTGAGACAGATAATGAAAAAAATGACTGGTCATGTAAGGTAGACATTTGAAAAAGTGTTTCAACACAGTGACAGGGAGGCCAGAAAAGACAACAGGGGCAGACTAAAGAGCCAAAAGGGTATCCAAATCAACTGAGTTTTCTTGAGAAGCTATTTTGCAAATGCCCACTATCCTAGATGCAAGCTCCCATCTGTGAGCCTAAAAATATGGGATGTGAGCTACTGATGACCCTAGATGTGAGCTGGAACCCCAGATATGATGATGTGTTAACCAGATGCGAGCCAGGATACCAAAAACAATCTAGGAAATTTGGGATGCGATTTTTTGATCTCTCTATCAAATTTGATCAGTTTTGAAAAATTCTTCTTGGAAGTGCATGAAGTTCATCTGAATGCATTTTTGCATTATGAGACTTGTCAGTGAATGAAAACACATGTGTAGACCTAGGATTGAAATTTTTTTCTTGTTTTGAAAATGTTATCTTTTTAGTGATCTTTCAGTTACGTCAAGCATTATTTTATTGTTAAAGGGTGAAACAGGCACACGTCTTATCCCTATTTTCTAGGTAGAGGATGAAAATCTTTGCTTGTTGACTTAGGTACACACTCAAATGCTAATTAGAATATAGCCATCACCAAGCATGCAATGGCTCCAGTCATGATGTTGTATTAACCGACTCCAAATGCAAGTGAGGGCACGTTATGACGAGTGTCTTGGGGCAATTACTTTTTGCCTTACACAAGGATTATCACCCTTTCGGGGGTGAATCAGGAATTCTTTCAGTTTAAATGTTGTCTATGATTGGGCAATCCATTTGAAACTATCCCCCGTAGAATTGCACAAGGCAAAATTGAGGTGTATAGCCCTATGAGTACTTAAATATGTATAGTCTTGCAAGAAAGATTCAAGCAGCTCCGCTCTACACACACCCAAGCATGCTCAAGGAATGATGTCAAAATTCTAGGAACAAAATTGATTCCGTCTTCTGAGGCTTTTACCTATGAGGAAGCAATTACTTATAGTGAGTTGGAAGGGTTGGCGTAAAACCTGTCCTCACTTGAGTCATTCTCAGGACATTTTTTCCTCAACCGGCAGGCCCTCTACTATTAAATAAGTGTACAAAGGATTGGCGAGCATGGGACGTCTAGATTTTTGATTCCTCTAAAGAAGAAGAAGATAATACTCTCCTAATCCATGTCATTTTCTCCCAAAATAGGTTCAAGCAAATAGTTCATTCCCTCAAGCAATTTTGTGCTCGATTTAAGATATTCCTACTTTATGGAAAATAGAATTCTTGAAATTAAAGTTTGTGTATTCAATTATCCGCAATTTTAGATGAGTAGCTTGTTCAATTTCTGATCCCCAAAATTAGACATTGAGATTGTTCATTTTTCCCACAAATTTAGTGCTTTTAGTTGTTCATCTACTGATCCAAAAGAAATTTAGTTATGTTTTCTTGGTTCAGTTATCTCCAAATTCCTTTCAACTCATAAACTAATGTGTGAGTTTTTGATTTTCCTTAAAAGGAAAAGAGCATAGTCCTCTAGTCAGTTTAGTAGAAGATTAGAAAATGTTCTTAGTGTAAAAAGCATGTAAATAGAGGTCAAGAAGGGGGTTGGGCAACCTAAAAAATAACCTTAGTATTCTTTGTTCAAATCCCAAGAAAACCTTTGATAGCAACCTGTAAACACTAGTTAGGCTTCTTTAAAAGACCAAAAACCAAAGTGATCAAACTGTTAGAAGTTAGGCAATGAAGTATGCAAGATTTTTAACCAGATGCGATCCTAAAACATAGGATGCGATACCATATCTCGAATGTGAGCCCTTGTCACCAGATGTGACTGAATGTTCCCCAGATGTGATTCTAAACCAAAAATGATCTGGGAAATCTCAGATGTGAGCCTTATTTTCTGTGGTGTGAGGGCGTATCCCGTATGCGAGCCAAAATGACCAGATGCGATTCTGGACCTGAAAATTGAGAGGAAAGATTAGTGAAAAATGAGGTCAAAAATGAGGCAAATCTCGAATCGTGCCCCATGGTGGGTGCTAGAAATGTGTGTGTGAAATATTGCACCTGTTACCTGCGACACAACACTTCAATAGGTCATTGCATTAGTGGAAAACACGGTTAGATGAGCATATAAAGCACTAAAATTGACCTATTGCTTTCTAACTAAGAAGAGTATGATAAGCAACATAAAAACCCTCAAATTATGCTACTATCAGTGACATATACGACTTAGCATGAAATATTTGAGTTAAAAACAAACTTATTTGACCATTAAGCATGCATTATAGCTCTAAAAGGCATGAAAATAAGAATGCGTGAACATGAAATCTGAAATATGATATGATACTATGTTTATTCTAACAGCATAACAATGCATTTGATTCTAAAATTATGGGCTTATTTGTGCTCAAAAATACCTTCTATTTATAGAAGAATGAGGAGAGAGAAAGGGGACAAGGTGCATTAATGGAGTTAAAAAACTCATTAATAAAGTGTAAGAGAAATAAATGTCAAAGGCATTGAAGAGGCATAGGCTTAAGAAATCTTTATTAATGAGGCATTAATGAGAGCCTTAAAGAAGCATGGGAAGGGTGTAAGACAAGCTTGAGAAGGTGGACTTGAGGAAAGGAATCTTGAGATTCCTTGACTTTCTCAAGTGGGTGGAGTCCTTAATCATTCCTTAATGGAATATGACAACATTAGGAGGTGGGTTAGGATGGGATTAGAATTAGAATTAGATTTAGCAAGGGTGAATGGGTTGGGATAGGTTCAAACCCAGAGTCAAAGTGGTTGAAGTGGGTTAGGTTAGGGGTTTGGAGGAATATTAATGAAATGAATAAAACTTATTTAATTCATTCAAAAATAGAGATATTAATTATTTAAACATTTAATTACTTTTTAATAATGAATAGGACTATAGCCAATTTAATTAAATTTAATTAGGCTAGGGGAGTGGGTTCATTTACAAGTGAGCAATTGATTTAGGACTTTATTTAATTCCTAGAAAATTAATCATTTTAGCCATGTATTTGATTGATTTTGATTTTGGCTAAAAGTAATTAACTTAGTGATTTGATCACTTTAGGAGATTAAATTGATTTCAAAATAATTATGCCAAGCAGTAACAGGATTGTTTGAACATAATTGGGGGTATGATCACACTTAGGGAAAATAGGGTTTATAGTGTGAGTAGACCAAATCCAGGTGGTTACATTTGCCCCTCTTTGAATTGATGTGCGAGAAGCGCATTGATTCAAAGAAAGTTTTTGATTTTGACTTCAGAAAGATTGAGAATTTCGCTCATGATCGAACGAAATGTTTGATGAGATCAGTCTCGCACTTGATCAAACTAAAATAATAGAATTGACTTTGAACTTGGTTGTCATCCAACGGTCAATAAAATATTTTAAAGATACCAATTTTGAACTTGGTTGTCATCCAAAGATTGATAATACTGATTCTAAACTTGGTTGTCATCCAAGAGTCGGTATGAAGCTGCCAGGAGCTTAATAAGAATCTTTAAAAATGAGGAAACACAAGATATCCAGCTTATGAGAACCAAAGCTTTCTATCCAATAGTTCTTACTTAGTCAAGGAAACTATCATGCCCCTAATTGTTTGATAATGAAGTCATTTTAATGTTGTTTTGAGCAAGAATTTGATTGATGATAGTGTGATCATGCCCCCTTGAGAATGAAATTGAAGGAAAGAAAGCAAACCCTCTGTCGAAATAATGTATCACTTGCATGGGACGGGTAGGACAAGAAAGAACGAAGTAGAAGAAGTGAAGAAACGGGGGTGTGTTAAAAAATAAACACACAAAAAACAAGTTAATTATGTGAAAAGGTGAGTGGTGGGACTGATAAAATGATGTCGGACCAATATTTATGATAAAATGTGCATTTTGATAGATTTTTGGAACAAATGGAGCAAATCTGCATTTTCAGGAGTTGTCGCAAAAAATCTTACTGTGCTGCACAAAATACCTTAAGCGCCTTCGATTTGGTTCCCAATTGATCAAATAGAAAATAGAAATGTAGTTTCAGTTGCCTGGGAGGAGTTTCAGAACTCCTAAATAGCTCAAAAGACCAATATAAGCCTCAAAAATTACCATTTTACTATTCATTTTCACTTTTACCCATAGGAAATCTGAGAGCTCTACAGAGAAGATGGTGGTCCCCATTAAGAAGCTTCATTTTGAGCTCAGACATTGATATTAGCACCCGACCGACTACCCACCTCCAGTAAGTACTCATAAAACTACCTTGTGAATTTTGCAAATTTGAATTTCATGCATTTTTACATCTTTATAGCCTTTTGAATTTTGGGTCGCATCCGAGATTCTGAATCACACCTTGTCAAACCCGTGTTGTATCTAGTATTTCCCAGATCATATCTGGTGTTTCCAAATTTCCGCATCGCATCTAGGATTTCCTGGATTGCATCCTATGTTTCTATTTTTAGCTTAGTTTACTAATGGATTTTTGGTTTGTGTCATTTCCTATCCCTTTAGGATTGTACCCCATGTTCTGGGTTGTATCTAGGATTTCGGGGATCACACCCGGTATTATTTGTCGCGTCTAGTATTTCTAGGATCGCATCCAGTAAAAGAGATTGCACCTTGTCCTTTCAGGATTACATCTCATTTTTAGACTTAGAAACTTATCCATTTTGAACTATGTGCATGTTGCAGACCTTGAATTACTTAGCTGATCAGGATTCTACATCTTTTTTGTAGATAGAGCACTGATTTATCTTTGTATGTGCCAAAACAGGCGTATTTTGAGGTAGTCACATTTAGAGGCACATATCCAGGTCGTGTGCCTGCCTTGTCTAGACTATTATCAGCTGAGGAGTAGGAGACAGTGATCCATTATGGATTATGATCTTTCATAGGTTTACCTGAGATAGGGGTAAATCAAGGGCTATTGATTGCTCTTTCCAAGAGATGGAACTCAGAGCACAACACCTTCCATCTTCTAACCAGGGAGATTATAGTTACCCCTGAGGATGTATGGAAGATACTACGTGTTCCCATCATGGGTCACGAGGTGCATTTTGAGGTGACTTCTGAGGTGGCCATGCAGATGTTGCCAATGGTAGTGGAGAGGGTCGGCGCACCCGATTTAGATTTGTTGCTCCTCAGATGGATCCAGCGCCATTACTTACAAGGGATCAACAAAGACAACAGAGGCAGTAGCAATAGAGACAGCTTGATAGATCTTCAGACAGGCCTTCTAGACAGGATTCTGGTAGGGGTTCTGGCAGAGACAGGGACCCATTATCTCAGTGCGAGTAGCAGAGAGAGTATCTTAGGGCCCAGGTTATGGCTTTAGAGGCTAGAGCTACTGCAGTAGAGGCTAGGATCACAGTAGCAGATGCTTTTCTTGCTGATTGAGATACACATCTGGAGAGGCTTAGAGCAGAGTGAGATATATAGTCCATCAGGCACAGAGAGATACATATTATTATGCTTTATACCATGCTGCAGTGCCAGAGGGACAGAGAGTTGCATCATTTTCATGCCTAATGCAGCAGTCAGAGGGAGAGATGCCTCCTCCTCCTCTATTTGTACCACCTCCTCCTCCTCCAGATCAAGGAGAGGGGGGAGTCGGAGTTGATTCTGTATTTTGTTTACACATGTATATTGCATATCTAGATCCTTTTGAGATCTTTCTTTTGTATCTGACACATATATATCGGATTCTTTCTGATTCTCTGATATGTTGATACTGTTTATGTAGACTTGTGTCATATTTTGATCTGTACCATGTTGAGATATATATTTGATGTAGTTATTTCTGGTTCTGACATGTTTCATGATGTCTCTCTTTTTTGATAGTTTTATTTTCACATGTGATTATATCTTGGTCATATGATGAGTTAGATTTAGATGATGACATCATTTATGCATTTGGATTTATCACTAGTATAAATATTTTTCAAATGATTTTATGTGAATATGCAAATGTATGTTTTTGATTTTTTTCTTATGCAAGTAAAATGTATGGATGCACTTAGGATGTAGAAATGAAGTGCACAAATGCTTGTTTTTGTATTTTATTTCTGTCTCATTTTATGAATGCAAAATGTATGCTATGAATGTGCAACGATATTTAATATCAGTAATAGTAAATGGATGTAATTAACTTGGATTTAGAAGAAGAAAATAGAAATTATTTTTTAGCCCAAATTCCTTATGCTTTTAACTTCTTTCACAAAATGCATCATGCAATCTTTAAATGTAGCTATATGCAGACTCTTAGGACTTGTCACTGACTTGCAGATATCATAGCCCTTTTATCATCATTGGGCACTTTTCAGAATAGATACCACCTGATAGTACAACCATCACTAATACCCACCAATATTATGAAAGTATGAATACTATGTTTTATTGGAATGTCAGAAATAGACTTAGGCATCAAGGCATAGAAGCCAGGTTAACAAAATAGTCACCTTCCTTTTAATATATCAGATTCTGTGTAAGGAAAGATATTGGAACCACAATGAACTTGAAAATTCATATCCTTGGGTACATTATGCTTCGTATACCTTAGCGAGAATCTGATTTTAGAAAATAGATAAGGAAATTGTTTCAAACTCACCATAGTTTACACATAACAAAGATCGAGATATATGCGGCTATCTACTCATGGTGGCAGCTCTTACCATAAACATCCAAGTTAGATAAAATTTATAGGATCATTTGGAACAATAACCATACGTTGAAAACCAAAAAAACATTATGCCCCTGTCCTTGCGACTCTTTGTCTTTACGCAAACGTCATGGAGTAACTCGGAAGACATAACAACTATCAATTGTGAATCAATCACAGAAAAATCATAACTACTTAGATGCACCTAGTGAAAACATCATGGGTACATAAAAGAGTCATAATCAAACCAAGATCAAACTGTGTTTAAGGTAGTATTGAGAAATACTATTGATTCATTTTTCAAGCGCAGTAGAGATTCAACAATCAAAAGTTTGGAATTCAAGCAAATATGTGTTCCATGTTTATGCATAATTTCATTCCTATTTGCAATCCAATGTAGGTCATATGAACATCATTCATGTTAGTGCAATGTTTGTGTTAGCCTTGTGTCGTGAAAGGGATAGTTTAGCGAAAGTATCAAGAAGCATGGTATCACAAGACAAACCAACCTATGACGACCTAGCAGATGTAACCTATCAGACTGGCAAAGATGCCCCCAGTTTAGAATGACTTGATCCTAAGACAAAAAATACAGACAAATCCCAAGCAAGGATAAGATAGTTGTTTAGGAAACAAAGTCAACATTTTATCACAGGTGTAATCGTGAAGGCTTAGTATCAGTAATGTATTGATAGATAGAGCGCAAAACACAAGTGATGCCTGATTGCCAGGTTTTCACCACTTGGCAAGATCTTTTCTTTCTTTTTTTGCTACCAAGATGCCCGTTTTACCAGGTTCTCATCAAGGCACTTTTCTCTTTTTCATTTTATTTTGCTATTTTTGCTTTTTTGAATATTTTTGTAGTATCAAGGTGCCTGTTTGCCAGGTTTTCACCAAGGATACCTTTCTTTAGGACTTTTTCCACTGTTTTTGGATTTCCTTCAAGATCAATTTTTGAATGTTTTTGGTATTTTTTTAGAACTATTTCACTATACAGGCTCTTCTAGCCGAACATCAAGCATAGAACTGCTTCAAATGTAGAGTATTCATAGGATCTAGAAGAATGTCTCCTCAGGTGTAGCTAGTTGATAATCTCCAGTCCCAAAAGTAGCAGTGATAACATAAGGTCCCAGCTAGTTAGGTTCAAATTTTCCCTTTTGTTCCCTGTTGGACTGGTTCTTAGGATTCTCCTTTAAGACGAGATCCCCCATTTCAAATTTTCATGGTTTGACCTTCTTGTTGTACCCTTTGGACATACGTGCTTGGTACACCTTCAGATGATTGAACACCTATTGTCTGCGCTCATCTAGTAGGTCTAAACAATTCACCCTATCAATGTGGTATTGCTCATCAGTAACAAGACCTTGTAAAGATATCCACAAAGATGGGATTTCAACCTCAATCGGTAGTACTGCTTCAGTGCCATAGACTAGGGAAAATTGTGTGGCTCCAGTCAGTGTTCTAATGCTTGTTCTGTAGGCCCATAGTGCCAGATTCAGTTGTAGATGCTAGTCTCTACCAGACTTACTTACAGTTCGGTGTAGGATTTTGATAATATTCTTATTAGATGCCTTAGCATGTCCATTACCTTGAGGGTGATAGATTGAGGAGCAATGTTGAGTGATGTGGAACTGTTCACAAAGGTCATCAATGTCTTGATTTTTAAATTGACCCCCATTGTCTGTTACAATTGAAGAGGGTATCCCATATCTACAGATAATGTAGTTCATAATGAACATAGCCACCTATTTTCCAGTGGCTTTGATTAGCGGCATGACCTCGACCCACTTCATAAAATACTTAGTGGCCGTAATGATGAACTTGTGTCCATTTGAAGAATTGGGATATGTTTTCCCAACCAAGTCAAAGGCCCATTGCTGAAATGCCCAGTGTGTAATGAAAGGTATAAGTTCTCTGGCAGGAGCATGGATGAGATTTCCATGTGTCTGGCATTTATGACATGTTTTGGAAAATTGAATAGCATCTTATTCCATGGTAGGCCAGTAATAGCCTACTCTAAACAGCTTCTTTGCTAGTGAAAAGTCGTTTGAATGTGATCCACATACAGCTTCGTGGACTTCCTTTAATGCACGATTGGAATCTTCAAGTTCTAAACATCTAAGAAGCGTACCATTGAGACCTCGTTGATATAAGTTATTAGTTATGAGGACATAATGCGATGTTGTCCTAATCACGGCTCTTTTCTCATTTCTGGATAGATTGTTGGGAATAGTTTGGTAAGTTAGATAAGCAATGATATTAGCATACCAAGATTGGTCTGGGGTGTTCAAAGCACAGATTACTTGGTATTTAGGGGTATCAAAGGCATGATAGGAGAGTTCTTCCACCAAGAAGTCATAGAAGAATTGATGTTCTTCCAGTTGTAACATGGATGCTAATGTAGCCATAGCATCTGAAGATTTGTTCTCTATTCTGGGTATCTGTTGGAATGTGATGAAGATGAAGTACTTTTTGAGGTCATCAACCAGTTGTTTGTAGGGTGTCAACTTTTCATCTTTCATATGATAATCTCCATTGACTTGATTGATGATCAGCTAGGAGTCACCATACACATGTAACTCTACAATCTTCCACTCCATGGCGAGCTTAAGACTGTTTACCAGTGCCTCATATTCTAAAATGTTGTTTGTGCATGGAAACATTAATTTGTAAGACTTAGGTATCTTGTAGCCTTGAGGAGTTATGAATAGAACTCCTGCTCCAGAGCCTTGTTGCGTGAAAGAACCATCAAAGTACATCTTCCATGGATACTCAGTCAAATGCATAATGGTCTCATCAGGAAATTCAATTTTTAAAGGCTCATCATCTTGAAGTGGTGTATCAGCTAGTTGGTCTGTGAGGACTTGTCCTTTAATAGCCCTCCTGTCTACATACTCAATGTCAAATTCACTTAGAATGAGGACCCACTTTGCTAGATGCCCTATTAATGTTGTTTTTCTTAAAAGGTACTTTAGAGGATCGATCTTAGCAATGAGCCTTACTTTATGTGAGAGCATGTAGTGTCTCAATTTTTTTGATGCGAAGACGACTGCTAAGCATGCTTTCTCAATAATGTTGTAATTGAGCTCATAGGAGACTAGTGTTCTACTGATGTAGTAGATAGCTCTTTCTTTCTTTGTTTCATCCTCTTGTGCTAATAATATGCCTAGTGATGTAGTTGTAGATGAAATATACAGGAGTAAGGGCTTTCCATGAATAGGCACCATAAGAATAGGAGGAGTATCCAGGTACCCTTTTAATTCTCTGAAGTTGGCTTCATAGTGTTCATCCCATTTGAAGGTGACCCCTTTATGTAGTAATTCGGTAAAGGGTTGTGCCCTATCAGCAAGTCTTGACATGAACCTCCTGACTGATTAGAGTCTCCCTTGTAATCTTATCATTTGACTGATGTTGTGTGGAGGAGTCATCTCTAGAATAGCTTTGACCTTTGCATCATCTACCTCAATTCCCTTTGCTAAAACTATAAACCCTAAGAGTTTTCCTAATTGGACGCCAAGGCACATTTCTTTGGATTGAGCCTGAGTTGGAATTGCTCCATTTGATCCAATATCTTGCTTAAATCATTAATATGATTACTCCTTTCCTTTGATTTAGCTAAGGTGTCATCCACGTAATCCTCCATGTTTTTATGCATCATATTGTGGAATATGGTAGTCATCGCTCTTTGATATGTAGCACTGGTATTCTTTAACCCAAATGGCATGATGTTCCAGCAAAATGTTCCCCATGCACATGTAAATGTGGTCTTCTCTTGATCCTCAGGGGCAATTTTTATCTGATTATAGCCTGAGAAACCATCCATTAATGAATACATTTGGTAGGTTGTTGTGAGATTGATGATCGTGTCAATATTAGGTAGGGGGAAGTCATCCTTAGGGCATGCTTTATTTAAGTCTCTAAAGTCTGTACATATCCTGATAGATTTATCAGATTTAGACACTGGGACCACATTGGAGATCCATCTTGCATAGGTAATGACTCGGATAAATCTAGCTTTTAACAATTTCTCTAACTCTGCCTTTACTAGCAATGCAACATGAGGATGCATCTTTCTAAGTTTTTGTTTCACGGGCTTGATCCTGGGAGCTATAGATAAGTGGTGCATTACCAATTCAGGGTACAACCCAGGCATATCTATATAAGACCATGCAAATTTGATCTTCTTCTCTTTTAGGAACTTGGTGAACCATGTCTTTTCCTCTTTTGGCAAAGATTGTGCTAAGTGGACTATTTGAGAATCTGCAATTGTGCCCAAATTAACTGGCTGTGTTGGTTCTATCAGAACTGAAGACCTTTCCTGAAAGTGCACAGGGAGGATATCAAGAATATCATCCTTTGTGGGCCTCTGAGAGGTTTTCACCATCGAATACGTCTTTTATTTTTACTATTTTAGGATTTGATTCTACCACAACGTGGTTTTCACCATCAGTCCCCTTTTTCTTTTTATTCTTCAATTTTTGACTGAGAAACTTGATATCCTCCTTTGACATGTTCACGCTCCTTGAATTGGTGGAAGAAGGATAGGGTTCACAAGCATTTAGATAACAAGTTAGGGTGTAGTCATCGGGAAAGTCGAGAATAGGAGTAGGATCCATACTAGTCCAATCAATTAGGTCTGGGTTTATCAAAGACAAGGAATCAGACTCTAGGAAGGATAGCATCATGTTAGCATCATGACTATTAACTGACATGACATGTCATGTTAAGTTAAATTCTTCGATGTTTAGATCAATGAGAGCTAGATCATCATTAAAAGGGTCATTGTTAGTTATATGCAGACCAAAATCTAGTGACTCGTCAGTAGAACTTTCATCATCATCTCTTCGTAAAAGGAGGCTTCTTGCTTTTCACCTCTGAAATTCTCCTTGACTTATGAGAACACCAGTCTCTCCATCAATGATTGGGGGAAGGAACTCTTCCTCTGCTTTAGGAATATCAGCGTTGTTGGGAGTAGTGTTAGAATGTTCACGAGGTGCTGAGGGAGCTGCAAACATGTGAATTATATCTATTTCAATGTCTTTTGTGGCGACAGATAGCTCATCTCATTCATAATCATGAGAGTCAGTGATTTTTCCATAAGATCTATTTAAGTATTCAACAATAGTTATCTGGTGTACTCAGTTAGCTATCTGTGGATCAAAGTGTGGTAACTCATGGACATGTGTGATCGTGACTAACTTCCCCCAGTTAGGATGTGACTCCGGTAATCGGGGTGTGCTCTCTGTATATGTTTCTATCAATGGTACCTCTGGATCAGCTAATGTTATGTCTCCTACCTCTTGAATAGGAGGTTGTGCTAACAAAGGGGTGTGAAGATCTTGCGGTACCTCAAAGCTTGGTACATAGCACTCTCCTTGATATTCAGGATTCTCTGTGCCAATATGTAATAACCTTTCATAGGACCATGGTTCTAGTTCTATGTCATCTATTTCATTACTCCCTTTGTCAAAGATCAGACTATCTTTTGAAGCAGGTTTGTCAGATTCAGTATTAAAACCTAGTCTTGTTTTATCTCTGGTATTCCTGAACTCCATGTGTACAGGTTCAATAAGTCCTCTTCCAGTGTCATTTAGAGGTCCTTTTACTTTGTATCCCATTTTCTTGAGGAGATCGTATCCTTTACCATACTATTTCAGAGATATTTCTACATGTTTGACCTCAGTTTCCGTCGGTTCTCCTTTGTAAAGCCAGTCCAAGACTACATGTTCTTCTATGTTATCTAAAAAAGATGTGGATGCCTTCACCATGCCAGTTGCTTTGTGCATTTCTGACTCCTTGGATGTAGTAGGCGTAAATGTCGAGGAAGGTCTTACATAGGATCTTGGTGATACCGAAAGTTCTGCCAGTGACGGAGTCAGGTCTAGTTTGTGTTCTCCCATACTTGTTTCTTCAAGTTTTAGGGTTTTTCCAAAACTCTTCATAACCATTTCCTTCGTAGTCTCAGGAGAAATTGCATCCATAGCTTCCTTGTTATGTGGAATCATACTACCTGCTTTGATATTTTTGCAAGTATAATTAGCATCCGTAAGAATTGTCACTTCCACCCCATTATGTGGGCTTTTGATAAATTGGTGGTAAGTAGATGGCACAACTTGCATCTCCTGAATCCATGGTCTCCCCAATAGGATGTTATCTAGGCTAGGGGTATATCTAGAACTTGACATACAACATTCCTTTGAATTGGTCTGACTCTGATGGGTAGAACAATAAGACCTTTAGAGGATATTTCTTACTCATCATAAGCTTTGATAGTTATTTTGCTTCTAGAGTCAATGGTCTGTTATGAGAGACCCAGTTTCTTGATCAGATTAAGTGTACAAATATTCAATCCTACGCTTCCATCTATCAATACACATCTAACACAGGATTTATGAATGAAGACTTAAATATGGAGGGGTTGATTATGTGGATGTGTCAATGACTTATCATCCTCTTCAGAAATGCAGAGATAATGTGGCGCTGAGATGTGATTGACCATCGCTTGGAATTTATCTATATCAAGGTCCCTTGGTACATTTGTGGCATGTAAGGCTTGTTCTAGGATTTCCCTATGCACTGTGGATATTTTAAGCAGCTCAAAAATGGAAATTTTGGCAAAGGTTCATTGCAATTGGTCCACCAAGTCATACTTTGCTGCAGGAATAGTTACCACATGTTTTGATGTTGGTTTGGGAATAGTAACAATAGGAACCTTGGATGTTGATGCTAGTTTTGGGGAAGAATTTGGTCCTTTGAATGTGACCTATGCTTGGCTCCGATTCACCGCATTCGATTGGAAAGAAACACCTTTGATTGTGACCACATTAATTGATTCAGTTTTAATGTCTAGCATATTGATCACATTATCATTATTGGAGTAAGTGTATTTACTTCATTACCTTTTCCCTTAGATGTTTCCCCTTTGTTGTAATTAGGGAATGGTTTATTGAATGATGTATGATATTCATTGGTAGTGTTTCCCTCCACTTTGATCTTCCCCCCTTCAATGAGGTCTTGAATAACATGTTTAAGTTTAAGACAATTGTTAGTCTTGTGTCTTTTCTTCTTGTGAAAGACATGGTAAGAATTATCATCCCACCACCTGGGTTTGACTGGTGGTTCCCATGGTTTAGAATCTAGGATTGTGAGAACTTTGTTGTCTAATAGTGTCTTCATAATAGTCTCGAGAGGCTCTCCCAAAGGAGTGAATGTTCTTTGAGGTTTTGAAGTCCATTATCGACCCTTGCTATTATCATTGTTTTCTTTGGGTATGGGGGTCGTTACCTTGGAATCTTTTCTCTCTTGCATACCATTGGTTAGATTGAATACTTCAGGTTTAGGACCAACATTGGATGTATCTACTACGCCATCAAGTAGGGAACTGCGAGATGTTTATCCCTAAAAGTGTAGTGATTTAGGATGCACTTTCAATCCTTTAGATGTGTACTTGTTGCATCTTGTGTTAACCATGTGGTTGTACCTCAACTTTGTCAAAGTCTCCTGAGAGTGTCAGGCAGTATCTTGAATCGTTCAAGTGAGTGTGTCTAGGTGGAAGTATCGTTTGTGTTTTGGTGGAAGTAAATGATTCCAGTGTTAAAGGGTTAGAATGCCCAGATAGTGAGTTGGGAACCAAGTTGTTGTAAGAAGCAGACAGACCACACGTATTGAGATGGATAACGAAAAAATTGACTTGACATGCAAGGTAGACGTCTAAAAAAGTGTTTTGACACAACGACAGGGAGACCAGAAAAGACAAGAAGGGCAAACTAAAGAGCTAAAAGGGTATCCAAATCAACTAAGTTTTCTTAAGAATCTATACTATAAATGCCCACTGTCCTGGATGCGAGCTCCCAGATGTGAGCCTAGAAATACAGGATACGAGCTACTGATGACCCTAGATGCAAGTTGGAACCCTAGATGCGATGATGTGTTAACCAGATGCGAGCCAGGATTCTAGATGTGAGCCAGGATACCAAAAACGATCTAGGAAATTTGGGATGTGATTTTTTTATGTCTCTGTCAAATTTGATCAATTTTGAAAAATTCTTCTTGGAAGTGCATGAAGTTCATCTGATTGCATTTTTGCATTATGAGACTTGTTAGTGAATGAAAACACATGTGTAGACCTAGGATTGAAATTTGTTGCTCTTTTTGAAAATATTATCTTTTTAGTGATCTTTGAGTTACGTCAAACATTGTTTTATTGTTAAAGGGTGAAACAGGCACACATCTTATCCCTGTTTTCTAGGTGGAGGATGAAAATCCTTGCTTGTTGACTTAGATACACACTCAAATATTGATGAGAATATAGCCATCACCAAGCACGTAATGGCTCTAGTCATGATGTTGTATTAGCCGACTTTAAATGCAAGTGAGGGCACGATATGACGAGTGTCTTGGGACGCAATTACTTTTTGGCTTGCACAAGTATTATCACCCTTTCGAGGGTGAATCAGGAATTCTTTCAGTTTAAATATTGTCTATGATTTGGTAATCTGTTCGAAACTATCCCCCATAGAATTGCACAAGGCAAAATTGAGGTGTATAGCCCTATGAGTACTTAAATATATGTAGTCTCGCAAGCAATATTCAAGTGGCTCTGCTCTACACACACCCAAGCATGTTCAAGGAATGATGTCAAAATTCTAGGAACAAAATTGATTCTATTTTCCAAGGCTTTTGCCTACAAGGAAGCAATTACTTATAGTGAGTTGGAGGGGTTGGCGTAAAATCTGTCTTCACTTGGGTCATTCCTGGGAGATTTTTTCCTTAATCGGTAGGACCTCTACTATTAAATAAGCGTACAAAGGATTGGCGAGTGTAGGACGTCTAGATTTCTGATTCCTCTAAAGAAGAAGAAGAGCATACTCTCCTGATCCATGTAATTTTCTCCCAAAATAGTTTCAAGCAAACAGTTTGTTCCCTAAAGCAATGTTGTGCTCGATTTAAGATGTTCCTACTTTATGGAAAATAGAATTCTTGAAAGTAAAGTTTGTATTGTTCAATTATCTACAATTTTAGATGAGTAGCTTGTTCAATTTCTGATCCCCAAAATTAGACAATGAGATCGTTCATTTTTCCCACAAATTTAGTGCTTTGAGTTGTTCATTTACTGATCCAAAAGAAATTTAGTTATGTTTGCTTTGTTCAGTTATCTCCAAATTCCTTTCAACCCATAAACTGATGTGTGAGTTTTTGATTTTCTTTAAAAGGAAAAGAGCATAGTCCTCTAGTCAGTTTAGTAGAAGATTAGAAAATGTTCTTAGTGTAAAAAGCATGTAAATAGAGGTCAAGAAGGGGGTTGGGCAACCTGAAAAATCACGTTAGTATTCTTTGTTCAAATCCCAAGAAAACCTTTGATAGAAACCTACAAACACTAGTTAGGCTGCTTTAAAAGACCAAAAACCAAAGTGATCAAACTGTTAGAAGTTAGGCAATGAAGTACGCAAGATTTTTAACTAGATGCGATCCAAAAACACAGGATGTGATACCATATATCAGATGCAAGCCCTTGTCACTAGATGCGACTGAATGTTCCCCAGATGCAAATCTAAACCAAAAATGATCCGAGAAATCCCAGATGTGAGCCTCATTTTCTACGGTGCGAGGGCGTATCTCGTATGTGAGCCAAAATGGCCAGATGCGATTCTGGACCTCAAAACTGGGAGGAAAGATTAGTGAAAAATGAGGCAAATCTCAAATCGTGCCCGATGGTGGGTTCCAGAAATATGTGTGTGAAATATTGCACCTGTTACCTACGACACAACACTTTAATAGGTCATTGCATTAGTGGAAAACACGGTTAGATGAGCATATAAAGCAGTAAAATTGACCTATTGCTTTCTAACTAAGAAGAGTATGATAAGCAACATAACATCCCTCATATTATGCTACTATCAATGACATATACAACTTAGCATGAAATATTTGAGTTAAAAACAAACTTATTTGACCATTAAGCATGCATTCTAGCTCTAAAAGACATGAAAATAACAATGCATGAACATGAAATATAAAATATGATATGAATATATGTTTATTCTAACAGCATAACAATGCATTTGATTCTAAAATTATGGGCTTATTTGTGCTCAAAAACACCTTCTATTTATAGAAGAATGAGGAGAGAGAGGGGGCACAAGGTGCATTAATGGAGTTAAAAAACTCATTAATGAAGTGTAAGAGCAATAAATGCCAAAGGCATTGAAGAGGCATAGGCTTAAGGAATCTTTATTAATGAGGCATTAATGAGAGCCTTAAAGAAGCATGGGAAGGGTGTAAGGCAAGCTTGAGAAGGTGGACTTGAGAAAAGGAATCTCTAGATTCCTTGACTTTCTCAAGTGAGTGGAGTCTTTAATCATTCCTTAATAGAATGTGACAACATTAGGAGGTGGGTTAGGATAGAATTAGGATTAGAATTAGATTTAGCAAGGGTGAATGGGTTGGGATAGGTTCAAACCCAGAGTCAAAGTGGTTGAAGTGGGTTAGGTTATGGGTTTGGAGGAATATTAATGAAATGAATAAAACTTATTTAATTCATTCAAAAATAGGGATATTAATTATTTAAACATTTAATTACTTTTTAATAATCAATAAGACTATAGCCAATTTAATTAAATTAATTAGGCCAGGGAACTGGGTTCATTTACAAGTGAGCAATTGATTTAAGACTTTATTTAATTTCTAGCAAATTAATCATTTTAGCCATGTATTTGATTGATTTTGATTTTGGCTAAAAGTAATTAACTTAGGGCCCGTTTGGTTGAGGGGTGGAATGGGAATTGAACGGGAATTGGCATTTCTGAATTCCCAAAATGTTCAATTCCCTGTTTGGTTCCAAAATTAAAAATTGGAATAGGGTTATGCCAATTCT
>MU225458.1:1403796-1414276 GCA_018584345.1 Thuja plicata | reverse complement strand
TAGAAGAATATAACAAATATAATTAATTAAAATTAACTATAATGTTATGGGAATATTAATTAAATTAATATAAGGATGATTTTGGACATCTACATTTTGCCCCTCTTTGATGCATTGTCGAAAGTGATGTTGCGTCAAAAAAAAGAAAATAAGATGCCCCAGAGGGTTCAGAAAACCTACGGTAGCGAGAGCGGAGGAGGGTGCCCCCTCAAGAAAATAATAGGAAAAAATACAATTTTTTAATAAAATTTTCTCAAAAAGGCAAGAAAATGGGGAAAGTAGACCAATTGCATGGCGTGTCCAAGAAAAATGGAGGAGAAACAAGGACCAGAATGAGAAAAGGGGAGACCGAAAAAAAGAAATGGGTCTCAAGGGGCTATAAATAGTCCACTGGGGCCTATGGACAAGTCACTTTCACTCACAAAGAGCAAAAAGAGAGAAGAAGAAGAGAGCCATGGCAGCGCAACGAGAGCGAGCACAGCTTGGGGAGCGCATCCGGGTACACCAGCGACCTGCAAATGCGGGACCACCGGTGAGTAGTCGAGCACCTACCTTGTCATTTATGCATTTAATATTTTAATAGAGTAAATACATGCAATAAATGCCTCAAAATAGGCGCACAGCACAGACGGTGATCACCTGCTGTCGTCTACGTAGACGGTGATTGACAGACCACCATCCACGTAGACAACCGACAGGTGACAGTCGTCTGCGCAGACGGAGATTCGACCCATCTCCGTATGTGAGGGCTGGGGGGACAAATCGCACGGCGAAGACGACGATGTTTAACACTACCGTCTACGCAGCAAGGGAGACAATGATTTAAATCATCATTTCCGCAGACTGGCATCTGCGAAGATCCGCTGGCTACGTAGACTGGTGACTGTGAAGGTTCACCGTCTATGAGGGTCAACCGCCGTCTGCGCGGATCGACCCAAAAATAGAAGAAAAGAGGAGGAAGAGAAAAGACAAGGGTCTAGGAACATTTTTCGATACCCCAGCATGCTATATAATTGCTGACATGGATTTGCTAACAGTAGGAGGAGACGATCACATTATGAGCCAAGGAGTGTTACCTAGTGACTATGGAGCTGGAGCAGCACCTGACGGCAGCAGAGTGGGGAGTGGTGACGTTGTGTGAGCTAGAGCACGTGCGGCATTGGCCGCATCTTCGAGTGCATAATGCACTCATGTCTGCATTGATAAAGAGGTGGCACATCACCACCTCAAGCTTTCACTTGCCTACAGGGGAAGCGACTATCACCCTTCATGATGTATGGAGGATTTACAGAGTGTCCATTCGGGGGGTCATACCTGAGTACTGTGTGGAGGGATCAGAGCCCTACATGGAGATGGCTCTGAGGCGGAGGTTCACAGATCTACCGATTACATGGCAGTGGATGTCATGGATGGGAGCGATGACCATGGAGCCACAGCCACAGTGACTGCGCTCTATTTGGTAGGATTGATAGGGGGACATCTCATGCCTGATCATGCAGGAGAGAGATTTCCTATATGTTGGGCACAAGTGTTGAGCAACATGGTTAAGGACGGCGACCAGTACTGTTGGGGATATGTTATCCTTGGTTAGCTATACTATGATCTGCATATATATGCCTACCGCAGGGGTAGAGCACTAGGGTCGGGATGCACACTCTTACTTGTATGGGCTTGGGAGTATATAGCGGTCACACGACCGATCAGACACCAGGAGACCTGGGAAGCATATGAGCCTTTCGTCTGTTGGTATAGGCCACCTATTAGTTATGAGGCCACAGATTCAGTGAGATACTGGCGTCGGAAGCTAGATGAGATGGGGGCGATAGTATGGGCGTCATATGCAGGATGCGAGGCCTGGGGCCATGAGACCCCATAGTAGGGTGTTTAAGCAGAGGATGGGTTCTATGAATCATGTTATATGAGGTTCGTGCAGACCGACTGCTGGCTGTTCGGGAGGACAACATATATGATATCATGATACATGCAATCCAGGGTACGGAGGCAGATGGGACAGGTACAGGAGGCAGTACCGGATGGGTTCTCGCATCTATTGGTTACCCACGAGGTAGGGAGCGTATGGGGGATAGGTGCAGATCCTCAGATAGCCGGAGCATCATTTATGGGCATGATTGAGGTGCCCTAGATCAGGGCACGGGAGTCACTACTGGATGCAGGGGTAGTTCCTGCGTATGCACAGTGGTGGGAAACACATAGACCCATCAGACTGATAGTGCCAGGGGTGGTGTAGGCAGATGAGTAGCCAGGGGCTGGAGGAGATGGAGAGGGACAGGGGGATGATGAAAATGACAATGGAGGAGATGGAGGGGCCAGGAGGAGAGTCTGGCCTAGGGTGGCAGTACCACGACAGAGGGGGTAGGTTCAGAGGCCAGCAGGTGGGCAGCCATCGATTATACCTGATGTATAAGTACAGGGGCAGGATCCACCTCAGGGACCACCACCATAGGCACCTCAGGGACCACCAGCATAGGGACCACTGCCACAGGCACCTCCACAGGGACAGGGACCACCAGCAGGCTACATAGCCCAAGAGACATATGACACAGTTATAGTAGAGTGAGATAGCCTACATACAGAGCTGAGGAGGGTTCAGGTTTTATTGGCCACAACATAGGCTACAGCTAGCAGCCTGCAGACAGAGGTGACCCAGGTTCAGAGGGAGCTATCATTAGAGACAGCTCGGGGGGACAGTGCGTAGCGAGCGCTAGATATTTTGCAGGCTCAGGTGGATAGTGGTGAGTTTGCAGTCATTGAGGAGTATGGGGATCGGGAGGAGGAGCTGGCAGCTATGTCAGCATAGATAGCAGCTCTGATAGCAGAGCGAGATCTAGCACGTAGATGTGCCAAGGAGTATAGGGCAGACCGCAAGATAGCGCGACTGGTAGGCAGTGCGGCAGGGGTAGGTCAGATGATGACTGATGCCATGGCCGCTTAGAGAGAGGCAGGATGCAGAGGCCAAGAGGCCAGGTATTATATGGGTTTGTACTATGGAGCAGTGCCAGAGGAGGCACGAGCACCTGCATATTCTAAGAGGACACAGTTAGCGAGCACCGGCAGAGCATCACAGGGATCAGTGGGGTTACTGCCACGTCCCAGCAGGGGGAGCAGGACCATCACAGCCACTGCCATGACTCTTCTCAAATTTTTTGGATACACAATTTTGACACATTTTTGACACGTGGTGTATGATATGACATTTTTTATATATATACATGGACTTATTTTTGGACTATGGGACTCTATTTTTATGGACCTTTGATGAATTTATATGCTTATTTGATGTGATGTTTATGCAAATGTATGGATGCACTTATGATGTTATATTTACAGTATATGATGCTTATGACTGACATGCAGGATGAGATGAATGTATGAGGATACTAACAAATGTGTGATGCATGGATGAGATGCAGATGTATAGATGTGATGTTAGCACGTATATTTGATCATGTATGGATGTAATGATGTATAAATGTTTTTATGAAATGAATGATCCTTAAATGAATTTTATGGATGCAACTAATGTAATGCGAATGGTTATAAATGTATAATCCTAATGATAATGATAATGTAACTATAAATGTGTGAACAATGTACAAAATGAACTAAATGATCAATGCAAATGATTTAATGTAATGTACTAATAATGAACACTAAATGAATGGATAATGTAATGTATAATGGTTAATGATGAATGAAATAAATGCAATGTGAGACTAAAGTATAATGATATGAAACAAATGAACTATGACAAATGAGATGAACAATGCAATTTATAATGACTAATGATTAATGAACGGAATGGCTGCAATATGAGACAAATGATTAATGAAATGAAATGTAAATGATTAATGATTAATGACTAATGAATGGAATGGATGCAATATGAGATAAATGATTAATGAACTGAAATGCAAATGGTGAATGATTAATGACTAATGAACAATGCAAATGATTTAAACATACTAATGAGGACACTATTTTTGTGTGTATCGCAATAAGTCTGATAAAATCACGTAGGTGACTAGATAGGGGAATAAATAGAAACCTTTGCCAAGAGCAAAACCATAATGCAATATGACCTAACTACTATGCAAAGACTAACTATATGAGAATAGTGGGATTAATATCGTGTTAATGTTGGAGAACACACCCTAGTTTGATATTGCAAAAGGAGTTATGCACCATGTGCTAGAAAACACAAGTGACATGGTTCCTTTGCGTGGACTAGACTCTCAAACACATAGGTTGTTAGGAACAAGAATGTGAGATATCATGTATGATGAGAGCTATGAAATGGTACTCATAAGGAGATGCAGTACATCCAGATCTTTTGAGGGATTTGGAATGCATGAATCTTGCCCCCAGTGAGGCATACATAGTCATAACTAAATATCAAAACATAAAGGCACTAGCAAACTATGACAAGCGGATCATACCACAAAGGACACGTATTTCACTAGATACTTACCATAACAAACCAAGATATAAAAAATTGAGCCTGTCGTGATAAGGACATAGTAAAACACAAGATAAAATCAACAAAAAGGCATCCTGACCAAGTGGTCATTCAGTCCAAAAGTTCTTGCCATGAACAATTTTGATTTGATGATTGATAGCACAGCCGACACCGGAAGGATTCATCCTGATGGGCCAAAGATTAATTTGATAAAAAATGGAAATTCGCTAGCAATTGCTCGTGAATAGAATGATCATATAGGAAAGTCAATCTGTTTGCTGATTTGATGTAAAACATTTGTGATCACTGTGTCTAGAACAAAGCTCAATTTTGTGATTTGGTAAGCTCAGTCGTACGGGAATCATTATTGCGGAAGCGAGAGGATGGTCAAAGAACTACCTGCATAAATATGGATAGCGACACTTATTATGAAAGGTGATGCAAGCTATACAGACAAATGGTGGAAACTGATGGTGGATCTGACTACACATGGCGCCTGAAACAGGTTTTCACCATGGTACTTATCCATTGCGCCACCAAAGTGGTTTTCACATATGGATGGATTTTTCTCTTTCTCTTTTTGATTTTCTTTTCAAGCTTTTGTATTTTTTATGCTTTTTTTATTTTTTCTGATTTTTTTATTTTTTTATTTTTTTATTTTTTTAATGTTTTTGAGATTTTCTGATTTTCTGACTTTTTTGAAATTTTGAAAAATTTCTGTTGTACAACAGACTATGAACTGATCAAGCATAGAAGCGCTTGAGATGTACAATATTTACAGGATTAGGGAGTGGATCTCCCTCTGGAGACGTAATCTGATAGGCGCCTGAACCATATTTTGCTATAACAATAAAGGGACCCAACCAATTAGGTTCAAACTTCCCTTTCTTCTCACAGTTCTGGAGGTTCTTCATATCACCAACCTCAAACTGACGAGGTTTGATCCTTTTGTTGAACTGAAGGCGAAGGCGATTTTGATACACGCGGAGGTGGTCTAGGGCATTGAGGTGTCTCTCATCAAGGAGTTCCAACTCTTGCAAGCGGGCAACTCTATATTCTTCTTCGAACAACAGATTTTTCAGAGAGATTCTGAGGGAAGGGAGCTCAATTTCGATGGGTAGAATAGCCTCAGTACCATAAACAAGGGCAAAGGGAGTGGCTCCTGTGGGGGTTCGAATGGAGGTGCAGTAAGCCCAAAGGGTGGGATTAAGGTGAAGGTGCCAATCACGACCAGCTTCATCGACTGTCTTCTTGAGGATTATGAGAATGGTTTTATTTGTAGCCTCAGCTTGACTGTTGCTTTGCAAAAAGTACTTGGAAGAGGTATGGTGGGTGATATTGAACTTCCTACATAGCTTTGTGACATCCTTGTTCTTGAAAGGTCCTCCATTATCAGTAATAATGTCCTGAGGAATGCCATAGCGACAAATAAGATAGTTTAAAATAAACTTCAAAATCTATTTTCCAGTAGTGTAGGTGAGAGGAACAGCTTCGACCCACTTGGTAAAGTACTCCGTAGCAGCCAGGATGTATTTATGGTCATTGGATGAATTAGGGAAAATTTGGCCAACAAGGTCGAGACCCCAGCGTGAAAAGGGCCAAGGGGTGATGGTGGGTTGGAGAGATTGGGAGGGAGCGTGTATCAAATCGTTGTGCTGCTGACAAGATACACACTTCTTCACATAGTTGTAGGCATCTTTCTCCATAGTAGGCCAATAATATCCATTGTGTAACAACTTTTTGGCCAACGTAAGTCCACTAGAATGGGCCCCACAGATTCCTTGATGTACCTCCTCCAGGGATGTTTGTGCTTCATCAGAATTCAGACACCTTAGAAGAGTTCCATTGAAATGTTGTTGGTAGAGGGTATCAGCGAGGATTGTGTAGCGGGAGGTTCGATGAATGAAGGTTTTACGTTGATTGGGGGGTAAAGTAAGCGGGGTATGTCCATCGCACAGGTAGGAATACACTTCTTGGTACCAAAGGGAATTGGGATTAGCAATTTCACACACCATTTCAGAATTTGGTTTGTCATAGGCAGGGACCGTAAGATTCTCAACAAGAAACTCACACCGTATGTTGCATTCTGGCATAGTGATCAAAGACCCAATTGTTACCATAACATCTGCTGCTTTGTTGTTTGTGTGAGGGATTTGTTGAAAGGTTAGTTTAGTAAAATGTGTCTTGAGATCTTCAACTGTCCGACGATAGGGAAGCAACTTATCATCCTTTGTTTGATATTCATCCATAACTTGTTTGATAACCAATTGTGAATCACCAAGCACCAATAGAGTGAGAATCTTCCATTGCATGGCCTGTCGAAGTCCAAGTACAAGGGCTTCATATTCTACAATATTGTTGGTACAAGAAAATTGTAATTTGAAAGATTTAGGGATGAGACCCCCTTTTGGTGTAACAAACAAGATTCCTACCCCTGATCCTTTCTGAGTGAAGGATCCATCAAAATACAGCTTCCATGGTGGACTTGGGGCAAGATTTAAGACTGATTCATCTAGAAAATTTGTGATTAGAGGGTGTTTATCATCAACAGGTGCTTCAGCTAACTGATATGCAATCACCTGTCCTTTAATGGCCTTTCGATCCACATAAACAATGTCAAACTCACTAAGGATCATGACCCATTTTGTTGTTTGACCAGTAAGAGCAGCACGTGCCAGGAGATACTTGAGTGGATCAATTTTAGCAACAAGATGAATTTTATGATTAAGCATATAATGTCGTAGCTTCTGTGTATAGAAAACAACAGCCAAACATGCTTTTTCAATTAGGGAATAATTCAACTCATAGCCAATAAGAGTTCTGAGATAGTAAATTGCTCGCTCTTTACCGGTGTCATCTAATTGTGCCAGGAGGGCTCCCAACGTGACCTCTATAGCAGATATGAACAAAATCAGAGGGCGACCAGCAACAGGTGGTACTAACACTGGTGGATTAGCCAGATAACCTTTCAGTTTCTCAAATGCATTTTGACACAAGCAATCCCACTAAAACTTGATATTCTTGCGCAGAAGATGGGAGAGCGGATGCACCTTGTCAACTAGCTGTGACATGAATATTTTGATTGATTACAGTTTGCCTTGTAAACTGCATAGTTGCTTCAATGTTTTGGGTGGTGGCATCTATAGGATTGCTTTCACTTTCTTTGGATCAACTTCTATTCCACGCTGTGATACAATGTATCCCAACAGCTTACCAGATTGTACTCCAAAGACACACTTTTTGGGATTCAGCCTAAGCTTATATTTCTCCAATCGCTCAAAGATGGTGGTAAGAATAGGAATATGTGATTCTCTTGTTTTGGATTTGCCTAAAAGATCATCCACATAATCTTCCATGATGACATGCAAAAGGTCATGAAAGATTGTAGTCATTGCTCGTTGATAAGTGGCTCCGACATTTTTAAGACCAAAAGGCTTCACTTGGTAACAGAAAGTGCCCCAAGGTGTTGTAAATGCAGTTTTGTGCTGATGTTCTGGCGCTATCCTAATCTGATTATAACCTGAGAATCCATCCATAAGTGACAACATTTCATGTCCTGCTATCAAATCCACTATAATGTCAATATTAGGGAGTGAAAAATCATCCTTAGGACATGCAAGGTTAAGGTCTCTGAAATCAGTGCAGATAGGAATGCCCCTAGCAGGTTTCCCTACTGGTACAATATTAGAAACCCATTCAGGATAGTCAATTGGTTTGATTACCTCAGCATCCAGCATCTTCTAAAGCTCTACTTTGACTACTAATGCAACTTGAGGATGCATCTTGAGAAGCTTATGTTTGATAGGTTTTGCATTTGGATCTACCGCAAGATGATGCATGACAAGATTTGTATCAAGCCTGGGCATGTCTTTTTAGGTCCAGGCAAAGTTGATTTTGTGCTTATGTAAGAATACTGTCATGTCTTTCTTTTCTTGATCACTGAGAGAGGCTGCAATGTAAGTGATATGTGGATTTTCTTCTGTGTCAAGGTTGATTGGAATAGTATCTTCAATGATCATAGAGGACACTTCCAGTTCTGATGATATAAATGGAAAGTTAATCTCTCCCTCCTCTAGCACCTTAGAAAGGTTTTCACTAGAGGAATCGTCCTTTATTTTGTCTTTTTCTTCATCCTTAGGTGCCTGTGAGAGGTTTTCACCAGAGGATGTATTTTCATTTTTTTTTTAAATTTTCTTTTCCATTTTTGCGACTGAGAGAGTTGATTTGGCTACCAAAGTAGGCTTGTTCACTGTAGTGTATATGATGTTCGTGTTCTTAGAGATTCTTAAGTCCAAAGAGGGCTAAAACTACCTCATCCAAATCGCATATGTCCAAAGCTGGTGGTGAGTCTTGCTGATCCTAGTCAATTAGTTCAGGGTTTGTGAGGGGTAGACGAGGGGATGAAAGGTCAGCTTGGGTAATAGTGAAGACATGGTGATCTTTAGTTAGGTCATCTTCAATGTATTGGAAAGGAATTTCAAAGAACTCTTCCTCAGTGTCTGAACCTGAGGCAGCTAAACAATAATCCTTAGCGAAGTTAGTCTTAGTTTCTACGGAACCCAATCTGTGTCCTTTAGGATAACCATTAGTTGTTATGATCTTCTTCTTTCCTGTTTCATTAGCTTCAAGACTAGTACCATGATATCCCATGTTTTCAACAATGGGAGTAACTTTAGGATACTTTCCTTTGGGGAAAGTTATAGTTCGTTCTTCTTCATCATTATAGAGCCAATCAAGGACACTATATTCCATGTGTTCATTTGATAAGGACCCCCAATGTTCAAAAATAGTTGACTTGCAGTGCATAAGTGCTTTATCCTTAGAGAGGGGTAATGGTGATGGTCTTCCATAAGACTTCAGAGACAAGGGGAGTTGCCCAATACATAAGGCACTTTCAAATTTATACTCTCCCATGCCTTGATCTGTAAATGTTGCCTTTGCTTTGGATGAGGAAGGTTTTTCTTCAATAGATTTGTCCTCAGTAGCTTTGTCCTCAGTGACTTTTTCCTTTCCTTTGGGTTCCTCAGTTGATGTTTCTGATGTCTTTTCTGAACCAGGGGTTTCTTGGTTGAAGTGTCGACCAAATTCATTCAACAGACAGTAATTAGCTTGTTTACCTTCCAATCGTTTGCAATATTGGAAAGGCTCAGGATCTCCAGGAATTGTGATTTCTCTACCATGATGTGGGAACTTCAGACATTGATGATATGTAGAGGGTACACCTTTGATAGCATGTATGCATGGGTGTCCTAGCAAGATGTTATAAGGTAGATCTAGATCTAGTACATGGCAAACAATTTCAATTAGGGTCGGGCCCACTTGTACGGGTAATGTGATCAAACCTTTGCTTTCTTGTTCTTGATCATCATAAGCTTTTATTGTAATTCTCTTATCTGCATCAATGAGGTCCTCAAAAAGACCGATGTTACGAATCATTTTCAATGTACACAAATTTAGGCTAGATCCACCATCTATGAGGATTTGTTTGACTCTTGTGGAGTGGATTTTGCCTTCTATATGGAGGGATTTATTATGATGAGGATCAGGACCACTAAAGTCCTTATCAGTGAAAACTAGATGTTCTTGCGCGGCTAGGTTCCCTATCATGGCTTTGAATTGTGCAGCATTGATGTTCTCAGGAACACGGGATTCGTTTAGAGCTTTATCAAGGACTTCTCTATGAATTGGTGATGTGGTCAAGAGCTCTAAGATGGATATTTGTGTAGGTGTCTTTTGTAATTGGGCCAACAAGTCAAAGTGCGAGGTGGGTCGAGCGACAGTAGATGGTGTAGCTAGTGGATTCGCAGATGTCGAAGGTTTATTAGTAGCTTGAACAGTGACTCTGGGTCTTTGTATAGTATCATTACAATCAACAACTTTGAGTTTTATAGTATTAACATGTGTGTCAACTTCTTCAATGCAGCCACAAAGAGAATCAAACCCAAAGATATCATTTTCATTTAAACTCCCACATGTTCGATCATGGCCTGTAATGGTATTGGT
>MU225458.1:1363094-1390982 GCA_018584345.1 Thuja plicata | reverse complement strand
TGTTAGATATGTAAATGAATTGCAAATAAAATCAACATATCATTACTAATCCAAATTGAAATTAATGTAATTATGCAATTTAAACTCAAAAGCATGTAATAATCAATGCAAATTTCACTATAGATTTTATGCTCTCCAAAATCATCCTTTTTAATGAAGAAAAAGGGTCCAATTTATAGAAAAGCATGGAAAGAGGGTGAAGAGTTTCTTAAAAAGAAACGGTTGCCTCTTCACTTCCATTTGAGACAAAAAATCATGAATTATTTAATTAAAAGGATGGATTGTTGTCACGTGAGTGACCTTTCATATAGAATTATGGAATTCTTTTTGAGGATAATCCATTCAATCAATTAAATAACTATTCAATTCCTTTTATGTATATTACCTGAAGGGGGTGGAATTAATTTAATTTAAAAGCACTTAGGACTTTAGAATTAAATCAATTAATCATAGGGATTTTTAGCTAATAAACCTTGATAATTTAGGAATTAAATATAATGTCAGATTTATGCAAATTTGGGTTTTTTACATTTGAGACTCGGTCAATTAAAGTCAATTAGGAGGAGGATTTGCCTAGTAAAATAGGACTTTGGTGATGAGAAAATTGAAGGAGCGCACCAAAATTGATTAGGATTATAAGGTGCCACTTTTGGGGTGTTACAATATCCTCCTATTAAGAAAAACTATCTTCCCTTTACACTCAGATTCCCTTATCAACATCTAACTGGACAAGTGAAATCACTGCAAATTGGTCAAGAGACACAGATGGTAAGAATGATTAAGGTTATGAATAGTGCTAGACAAGTTGAGCGAGAAAGAACACTAGCAATTGATGATAGAAGGAAGATCACTGAAAAGCTACAAGAGAAAGAGTTAGAAATACAAAGACTTACTGAACATCATCATGAGATCACCAATTAGATTATTCTTATGAGTTAGGAGGCAAACCGAATGAACATATAATTGAATGGAAAGCTGGAAGCTATTGGTGAGCTAAGAGAAGAAAATGAAAGACTGAAACATGAAGTGAGAATTCAACAACAACACAATGACATGATCAAGAGAGCTGAAGAAAGCACCAAAAGGATGGATGATTTTCTGGATGGACAAAGAAGAGTCAACAACAACATCGGACTAGGGTATACTAAGAATGGATAATCACCATACCAAGATGATCCAAAGAATGTCTACACAAATCCAAGACCAAGAAAGTAGTCATGCAATCACTGTGGAAAACCAGGCCACACATCAAATGTTTGTAGGAGAAAAATAAAAGGTATTCCCAAATCCACACCTTCATTCATAGGAAATTGTTATAAATGTAACAAGAAAGGACATAAAGCATATGAATGTAAATATGAGGTGAAACAACCAAAGAAGGAAACCTACGGACAAATACTATCCTTCTTGCAAAATGCATGGGCACACATCTCTTGAATGCAGGAAGAAGAAAAAGCAAGCATGGAAGCCTAAATATCAAGAAAATACTTATCAACAAAAAAGAGTCGGTAAATCATATGTTTGGGATTATAATACATGGGCAAACTGCACAGCATGTGGAAGATTTGGACACATAGCTGCAAACTGCATGAGGAAATGGATGAGAAAGTCTAAGAGTTGGACTAACCCCGGAATGACATGTTTACACTGTCATAAGGTTGGTCATCTAAGCAAGGACTGCAAAGACCGAGTGACAAAGACCAACACCTTTGCCAATGAAAATACCATTGAAGACATCAGGAATATGAGAAACAAAATGTGGAGGAAAGCTACAAACACTGATGACATTGGACCAAGCAATGCAATTGGTGACACCTTATCCAATGGATCTGGTGACATCACCACCCCCACCTAAGATGAACAAGTAAGTATGGAACTGCACTATACTAAGTTATACTTTGCACCAGTTCCATTATACATAGTTAAAATGCCAAACTAGCATGATTAAAGATGCACTATGGTATTACTTGTTATGATTTTGTGAATTCAATCTCGTCGGTCAATGCATACTGAAAAGCATCGGTTAACATACAAAAGCTAAGTTATCAATACTTACCAAGAATCATCAGTATACATATGAAAACCAAGTTGATCAATGTAACTCAAGACCCGTCAGTAATCATTTAAAATGCATTAAAGACTTCGCTACTGCCTGAGCACCATCGGTAACCTGTGAAAGGTTAAGTAAGCTATTACTTACCCCAAGCCGAAAGTTTGTGTGTAACTCGAGCAACTCCATCTTCGACACCCGACAAGTGGGTAGAGAATTAATTTCTCCACTTAGGGCATCGTCTATAAATAGGGAAATGGATGAGCTTATTATTCACCAGTGATTTAGAGTGAAGAAGCAGAGCGACCAGATTGTAGAGCACCCCAAGCAGATTCATGACATTCAGATTTCAAACAAAAAACAGCTACAAAAGGTTAAAGTAAGTAACAAAGATCACCAAGCTCACTATTTTATTTTATGGAAAAGCCCTAAATTCAAGTAAACAATGGCAACCACTTCCCGTGCAACCAAGATCAAGAATGCTAAGGAGAAGAAGGTTAATCTGATAAAGAACTCCACTTGTGAAGAACCAAAGTATAAAATCTGTCCAGAAGTTTCCTCGCAACCTAATGATGCTGGTGCGTTCTCCAAAATTCCACCTAGGGTTTTATTAATTGAAGATGTTCATTCCTACATACATTGCAAGATCACTGAGATATGAGATCTTGAATTTGATCAAGCTTACAAGAAGCTTTGCATAGGCAAAACCATTAAGGAGGAACACAAACATATTAAGGTCAAAGGGATGACATGTGCCCTAATGTTCCCGAGGGAGTTTAAGACTGAATGGATTCAGGTAGTGTTGAGCAGAGTGCACGACCAAAAGATGTGGCTAGATGAGTCAAAACTAATCACTAGATATATGATACATGTTGTTATTGGTTATCCTATAACCGACAAAGAAAAAGTACTTAAACATCCTCCTCGACCTGAGATTGAGAAGATGACAGGAGCAGTTTGGGATAACAAAGGATTGAAGGTTAACACCATCACCGATCCAGAACTCAAGTTCGGTGCATGTGTACTAGGGTACAAGATATACCAATCTAGCTGGATAAACATCATAGCATGTGGAGTAGTTGACACTACTCATAAGATTGTAAAGAAAGGTTTGCAATTAGATATGTACGAGCTTCTACTGAAGCAGTTAGATGAAAACATGGGGACAATCAGGTCTACAAATTCCAATTCATGTAAGTTTAAATCACTCTTAATGTGTACATTTTTCTACTTTCAGAACTTCTTTCCATCCATAGGAAATGTCAACTGGGATACCACCCGACCAGTGACCATATAAATCAGTGAATACATCAAGTCACTAGGTGACAACTTTGTATTAGTTATGGATGAATACTTTACTAGTTTTAAGGAAAGAATGCAGAAAAGAATGAGGATTCCAGAACAACCAGTGGAAAAGTATAAGAATGACATTTTCTTTATGGTGGACACTAATTACACCTATATCAAGCCAGTTGTACCAAGGACAACATGGTTAGCACCACTTGACTATGAGGTCAACATAGATCCAGCCACCAATGCCATTGAAGCATTGATTAATGAACCATTGGACAAGTCACAACCTAGGTTTTGAACCTATGAAGAAGCCAAGGAAATAATCAAGACATGCTTAGTTGTGAAGAAGATTGACATGAAGAAGGACAAAATGGTCAAGGCACTGAAGAAAAAGTTCTCGATAAATATGAGGAGTCTAAACAAAAGGATGATACTGAGGGATAGTCACCCGTCGATGAAGAAGAAAATTTGAGTGACTCTAAATCCACAGAGTCTGATGCACCACCACCACCACCACCAAAGAAACCTAGGACTACTACTGCATTAAGGACCAGAAGTCAGAAATTAAGGATGCAAGTCCTTCACCAATCAAGAAAGGACAAGCAAGGACATACAAAAGGAAGCCTCAAATAGAAAAAAAGGCACCAACAAAAAGAAGAAAGTTCCTTAGAACCAAAGAAGACATAGAGGACACTGAACATGATGAACAACCTATTAAGAAAAAGTTCCCTACCACAATTGATGAGGTATGTGCAGCTACCATCAAGTCAGGTTCAATAACTGACCCCAAGATTAGAAAATGGCTAACTCTGGACCTTGAGGACCAGAACAAGATAGAGGAGGCAATCATCACAATGTTGAGTATATTCAAATATGTACCAATACAATTTGAAGATAAGATGCCGCAAGAACTTATGGATAGATTGTCAACGAGGTGGACATATGAACTCAAGGAAGAGAAACAAATAAGGGAAAGAGCCCTAGTTTTTGTTATGCCACCAAAATATAAGATGGAAGAGATTGAAGAAATGATGAAATTACATTCCAAAAGGTTCTCACCAAAATTAAGAGCCTACAAAGTGCTACAGGGACATCTAATTGAGCTTGACAGAAAAAGTGAGGATGAATGGAGGAAAATACTTGATATACCTAAAAAGGACACAAGCCTCGAACCGCAATTAGCTCTTACTGACAAGCCACACAATGAAGAAGATCAGGATAAACCGAGCCCATAGCACATTCTAATAAATGATGCTGAGGATGTTAATGAAGAAGCATTGAACACAACAACTAACAAGGATATGGATACTGCAGATGAAACTTTCCCTGATAATACTATCATTGACATTACCAGAGAAGATCTTGTAGATAAGGTAAAGAAAGATGAAGATGTCACTATTGCCCCAGACCAAACCGAGGAATATGACACAACAATAGATACTACTCAAGTAGATACACCAGGACAAATACCACTATTGATACAAGCTATCAATATTATCTCAAAAAAGGAGAAATCACCCGACAAGGATGCAAGCATACCCAAAGATAAGGGTGTAGAGGAACCAAAAGACACATCCGATGAGCAGAATAAAGATGGAGAGAAAAAGGAAACAGATGGAGGACAACAAGAAAACAAAGGTGAAGAAGAAAAGAAGAAAGATGATACAACTCCTAAGGATACCAAAGGAGATGTTGCAGACAAGGCTAAGGTTGATGTGGAGACGTCCACTCCCAACTGATAGGTAGAGACTGAGAAACATGATACAAGTTCACATACTCCAAAGCCTTCACCAAGCACATCAGACCAAGCAAAGTAACTTTCTTTGGTACTGCATATAGGTCCCTCTACAACACTTTCTAAGAAGAAGAAAAAGAAAAACAATAATCCAGTTACACTGGAAGAGATAATTGAGATACCGGCCTGTAATCTGAGGACACTAGATCCAGAGGCACTAACAAACTATGCAGAAATGTGTAGAAGAAAAGCTATCCAGGATAAGCTTAAGAAGGAAATAAAAGACATACAGGTACTTGAAACAACAAGGGATATTCTTCAACAAATAGTACCTGATACAGACATTGATCAAAATGTATCAATCATTGATCAACTAGCCATTCTTACCGATGTCATCTAATCATAGATTGTGGATGTAGATAAGGAAATTGAAGAATGAGCAGAGAAAAAGTATCAACATAAATTGACCGAGAAAATCAGCCAAGAAGTAGCAGAGAACAAGGTGAAGCAGTCTGAACAAGTAAGTGAGTTACAACCTATCATTTCAGAAGCAATAGCCTTAGTTCAGAAGTTAAGCACATTAGAAAAATTCACTAAGGAGAATAGTGAAAAGATTGCACAACTAAATGCAAGTCTAAATTATAGTGCTCAAAGTCTCTCAACAACTGACAATGCAATTGAGTTGCATTATGCAAAGGTAATAGAAGAAAAGAAGTTGAAGACTTCATATTGAAGAGGTAGAATCACAATTCAGGGATGAGGTAACCGAGCTACAAGCTCTACTACTACCAAATCTTACACTACTGCAGCAACATATGACAACGACAAGATAATTAATTGCCACCCTGGAGATGTATGTCACCAGCAACATCTATGACATGCATGCAAAGATCACATTGGAGCACATGACTCTAGAACACCTTCAAGAGAAATGGGAGAAGATGATGGAGGACACGAACAACTCTCACTCCCACATTTTTGACAAGTTGTAATTAATTACACCTTTGCCCTTACTATCAAAAAGGGGGGGAAATGATATGTATAGGAGAAAATGATGAAAAGGGGAAAATGATATGATAAAGATGATAAGGTGAAAAGGGAGAATAATATAAAGGCAAGTGTACATACACATACATATACTATACTGACATTATACATAAGGGGAGTCATAAATGACAAGGTAAACACATGGTGCACATTACTAAACATCTTAGTATTTTGCACATATCAATTTTTGATACTAATATCAAAGGGGGAGATTGAAGACATATTTTTGCCATTAGTATGAAATGAAAAATAGTTTTGAAACCGTCGGTAACACCACATCGAAAGTTAGGTTTAGAGAAAACCCGACAAACAAGTTTACAAGGGAACCCGACGACACAGTGCAACCCGAAAATGTTACAAGGGAACCTGACAGAACAAACCCGACAGAGGAACCTGACAAGCAAATTACAGTGCAACCCGATAGAACATATGACACAGGAACCCGATAGACTACAGAGCAACTCAAGCACCAGTCTACCGAGAGATAGTTAGAATTTCAAGAAATGTGTATCAGACTTCCACGCCAGATAAAACACTTGTGTTTTATATTTAGCTTTTCTATTAGCTTTAAATCCATTTCTTGAGGGACAAGAAATGTACTTGTAATTGTTTTAACTAGTCTAACTTATTAGAAACATGCAAACTAGGAGATCAAGGTCAAGTTATAAACCTTCGATCATAGAGTTATCATTGTAATACGCAAAACTCAATTTAGGTCAAAATCATTGTATAAATAGATATGCAATCAATCAAAACAAATGTGTGATGATGATTGTAGCCGAGAAGCATATCTAAAGATCAGACTGAGAGTTTTATGTAGAAGTATAACCAAAGATGAATTCAGTTATCAAGAACAATAACCAAGGCTACTGAGTAGAATAGAGGTATTGATCAATCACAATAGGTGATAAATATACATGTAATATTTATTGGATCTGTAATCAACAATTGTAGATTGCACATACTCAGGTCATTAAATGTTTTTTACTACATTCTAAAAAGTGTAGCAAATAGAAGAAATCCTTGAGAAAGGTGGATTTAACAATCCTTTGTAAATATCTTAATTGAGTGCACACTAAACAATGTTGTTAAAGCTCTTAACAGAGTAGACCTTAACCAGTCTCTACCTAATACTCCTAATAGGGTAGATCATCGGAAGTGATCAAAATTGTAAGTCTTAACCGACCCCTTCCATTCTGAAGATAGTGAAGCTTTGTGGGTTTCATCCCCACCACAATTTTTACCTTCTAACATGGGTTTTCTGCGTTACCAAATCTTGTTTCATGTGTCTATATATTTCATGAATGTTTCTATGAATGTTTACATGATTATTTAGTTAATGATTTGATATAACATACATAAAGATATAATAGAATATATGGTTGGTAATACAATTGATTACTAAAAGGATAAAGGTTAAAGTGATAAAAGTTTTGAGGGTACTGATTCACCCTCCCCTCTTAGTACACCATTCCATTATTTCCAACATCTAGTGCATCATCCCTTTCTATATTTCTTGCATTTTCCCCTTTCTATATTTCTTGCATTCTCCTTCTCCCTTTTCCCTTAAATTTATTAGTTAGTTAGCTTAGGTTCACACTGATTGGAAGGAAGCTGAGCTTCTTTATAGATTCAACCTCACATGCCCAAGGTCCCCCACTTGGACGATGATTCAATGTTTCACAAGGTTGCTTGGGGGTCATATCCAAGCATGGGTGCAAACTTTTGTGATAATAATTTTTGGCACACCTGGTGGGATGAAGATTCAGATCAGTTTTAAGAACATCCCTAGGTGGACCAAGATAAATTCTATTCAATGAGAATTTGGGTGTTATTCTCAGTGCCAACAACATTTGGAGGTAGTTCAATCAAACACTATGGCGACTCCAAGTGCAAAATCTACTAATTTCAAGTCCTAGTGTTAGCATGTAATGAAGATCATTCTAATCTTTTATGATTTCCAAGTTTTCTATGAGATTGTTTATCTAAATGCTTTAACATGGAACATTTTCATGGAAACACATTCTTTCATCCCCCATATCATGATTCTACCCATGAACCCTCCTATTACCTTTCGTATCGACTTGAAACACAACTTGGTTATGATTCAAATTCCCTTGCAATATCAAATGTCTATCCGTCTGCACCTTCACCTACTGATAAACTTTCCAAGTTCTTAGAGAAGATATTAGACAATGGTGATATGTTTTTTTAATTAGGCATAAGTTTTTTTGGATTTCATAGCCTGCCTCGTGATTTGTATAGTACAGGGTATGGTGAGTTGAATCTCTTTTTGCTAGGCCTTTAGAAACAAGTGCACGAAATTAGGAGGTGGGAAGGGTTGAATACAAAATAAGACGAGTTGGCTTATGAAATGCATCTCCTATGTATGGAAGCCTGACAAAGAGAGGAAGAGGAGGCGACCTACTAGGCCTATCTCTAGGAATAACAACAAACGGAGGCATAAAGAAGAAAACATCCAAGGAAGATATTGTAATGAAACTGGTTGAAAAAGGACAACAAATGAGGCTTTTATTGGCTAGAGTGAAAATATTAGAAGGCCAAGTAGCCTCTTCTCCTAAATTTTTCATCCCAAGTTTTAGAGGGCCTTCCCCATTACAAGAACCCATACAAAATCCTGAAGCCCACTCACTTACCACATTGCCAAATCCACCATTTGAAGAAGAGCCCCCTAAATGCAAGTTTGCTAGATTCAGAAAGAGCAAGCTTCCATAGGTTGAAAATCCAAGTTTCCAGGGTCTTTATCCTACTGCTACCACTCCTCTGCTCACTATGCAACAAGATTCACCCACTTAGCTTTCTATTCCTGAGACCATTTCACTCTTTAAGGGTGGACCAATTGTATGGATTGATGATGGTCCTAATATGTCATTTTGGAAGAATAAGAAAAAGTCAAAGCTTCCACGGGAAGAGTTACAACCTTATGTTGATGAGGCTTCACATGGGTTAGAGGAGGACAAATACGAGATACAGAAGGAAATTGAGAAGGTTGTGCCCATACAAACCTCTCTGCAGACAAAGACTAAATGTAAGAAAGATGATCTAGTTCTCTTATTTGAAGAACTTCACTCTTTTGTTGAGGAAGAGAAGAGCAGTAAAGTTGTTCCTAGCCTTAAGGAACAAATCTTGGCTAATGAGACTTTGTAAAAATCAGAGGATCTGTTGCCAAAAGAGGAGGAATAAAATCAATTTCCATGGTAGGATCAAGTTCTCTATGATATGGAGGATAGGAAAGAGGATCCAAGGATAACTTTGTCCTTGAGGAAGAGCATACTAATATGCATAGGGTTTCCCCCCAACCTATGCATATTATTATAGTAGGCATGGAAGAGATTGATGATGATGATGACTTTCTAGACGAGGTTGATGCTATTTTATCTTCCATTGATTTTGAGGCATCATCTCTTACATGTGAAAAACATGAGTTGTAACAAGAAGTGGAGATACACACACCACCAACCATACCATAAAAGCTATTTTGAGCCAGTCAGATACCAAGGTTTTAGAGCACAACAACGAGGTCAAGGTTGATTTATCTAACCTAATACTATCAAGAGCATTCCCTATAAGGCATTTAGATCTGCAAGAGATCTACAAGTTACCCCGGTTCATGCTTGCTTTAAAGCACGGGGGTGGGTATCACAAGGACGAGCAAGTTTTTCTTTCTCAAATAGAAAACATCCCAGTACTGGAGAGATTATTTGTTCTCAACACTAGAAAGGCATTCCAAAAAGCTATGATATTCCTATCATTGTTTCTACCCTGGCTGATTGTCCAAGTGCATGAAAGGAACAAAAAACTGGTTAGAAAGGGTAGCTACTTCAACAAGCCAGTAAATGGTGTTGTTTGATCTTTTTCATGTAAATCTTTATACATAGTAGGTTAGGTTTTATCTGTTTTACAAGAAGTGCACGAGTGTAAGTTGTTTCCCTCCCAGAGATAGTATTTTTTTGTGTTTTGTTCAGGTTGCAGAGTTGTAGATTTCATGTTGTTGCAGGAATAGTAAATTCATCATGTTTTCTGCATTGGTAGAAACCTTGTCACATTCGACAGTGGTGAATCCATGTCTAATGGATTGCTTAAGGTCACCGATCATATTCTTAGTAGGAATGCATCCCCTCTAAGTCATCAGAAATGTTGGATATTTTTTTCCACCATTAGCCCATCAAAAATATATAATCTGAGAGAGATTTCATGGGCTAAATTTAGTATGTTTTCCACACAGGTGTAAACACTGTGTGTTTTCTACATTGGTTTCAACAAGCTTGGAAAATTTTGTATGTTTTTTATACTCTGTCAATAACACTATGTATTTTATACACCAGTTTACTTATAATACAATACCAATGTTTCCATTGGTGAGACGATCCTTGGTCGGGAGGAGTCCCTTTTGTGTCTCTCCTATAGGATTCAAGGCATTCATTAGGGAGAGATCTCTCAGGGTCTCCCCGATGAACATTAAGGTTCAGTAAGACATACTACTATCAGATGGAGTTCTTCTAGTGTCTCTTTCGCATCAGCAAGACATGCAGTGGTTGACAAGAGTTCTATTTGGCTCTCTCCAATGAAACAAAGGACAACCATCGGGGAGAGGCTTTCTAAAGGATATCAGATCCATTTCCTTGGTTGAGGAGATGAGTGGCTATCAAGGGGACATTTCTTCATGTCTCTCTGACATATTTCTCTCCAACTTGCTCTTATTATGGTAACATTTTGTTGTCTCTCTGATATGTGTTTTCAACCGAAAATACTGTGTGTTTTTAACACCGATGAGATTTTTAAAAATGACTATGACATGGCCAAGGACTATAAATTCAATGATGAACTACTTCTCTGGCCCTATTCATGCGACACCAGTGCTTCCCCATGCTTGTTTATGGTGTGCAAGTGTCATTCCTTCTGACAGAGGTGAAAATCGATGCCATATCTTATTGCAACATTTGTTGCAGGGTATGGGATGTCTCTTTTGACTGTAGAGTGCACACAGAGATCAATTTTTTTTATCTAATTTATTCTACACATTGTCCTGCAACTTAACTCTAGTTAGCTTGGAGTTTGAACTCATTATAGAATTTGAGTTATGCCTGATCTATAAAGGTAGTTTTTGTACATATTTTCTGGGTCCTCTTTTAGTTCTTTTACAATGGCCATGCTCTGCAACTGTAACTTTCCTTTGCCTTGTATTTATATAATCTCTTATTTTTTTTTACCTTTTCTTACATTTGGATGTTTTGTGTGCAATACTTTATCTTTACATTTGAATGCATCTGTTTTGTTTTTATTATGTATGTTGTGTCTAAGTTGGTCATGAATGTTGCATTGTGAAGACTATCCTTCCTTTCAACAATTCATTAGATTTGGCCTACATGTGAGTCGTGGGGATAGATTAGAGTTGAGATCTGTGTAGTTTGAGAATCTTTATTAATGTTTTGTGCAATCGCATGTAGAGACAAAAAAGTTTCAATTTAGTGCATCACCCTTTTTACATTTCCTGCATTCTCCTTCTCCTCTTTCCCTCAAAGTTGTTAGTTTAGTTAGCTTGGGTGCACCCTGATTAGAAGAAAGTTGACCTTCTTTGGAGATTCAACCTCACATGTGCAAGGTCCCACACTTGGAGGTTGATTCAATGTTTCATAAGGTTGCTTGGGGGTCATATCCCAAGCATGGGTGCAAACGTTTGTGATAACAATTACCTCATATGAATAGAATGGATATCTATAATATTCTTCAAAATAAAAAAATATTATGAAAATCTAGGAGGGTTACCATAACTAGGGTAGCTGTGCTAGAAACATAGATGAAAGGGATTAAGGAGAACTTGTAGAAGCTAGTGCAAGTTATTAATATACCATTAATAATAGTGCATTTGGAATCAAGTTCCTTAATGAGACACTAAAGGGCCTGTATGGTAGCTAGAATATGCCTAGAATTGGCATTATCTAATTCCCAGTTTTGTTTCTTCCATGTTTGTGTCCATGCAAAAAAAACTGGAATTGAAATTTCAAAATTCTAATTTTGCCCCAAAATGGGCATATGCATCTTCCACCCAAATAGGTGGAATTAGAATATATACACACTTAATTACACAGGTGTGTATATACACATATGTGTGTATATATATACACATATGTGTGTATATATATACACATATATACACATGTGTGTATATATAGGTGTGTATATACACACACATGTGTGTATATATATTCAAAGAAATTAACAAATAAACAATTAAAAATCCTTATGCATCTTCTCAGTCATCTTCCGGGTGAACCAAACGGGTCCATCCCATATTCCGGAAATCATTTTTAGGATAAGTATCTTCCATAATTGCAACATCTTCCAGAATTGACTATATCCAACATTTGGTATTCTAGCACCCAAACGGGCCCTAAAAGAGAAAATTTATACTCTAGAATACCACAATACAAAGGACAAGGTCGTGGAGGCTGGTTTGATTATGAGAATCAAAAGCAACATGGAAGGGATAGAAGAAGAAAATAAAGAGCTCCGTAATTTTGTGTCATCACGAAGGTTTTTATCAATAGGTACTCAAAGCTATTAAAATTTTGAAAAAAACTTTAGCTTGTGGTGATATTATGTTATTTTGTGATGCTTATCATTCTACTTGTATCTTGTTGTTGCTTAGTTGATGTTTTGTTGATTGTAAAAGGGTTTATAATCTCTTCAAAATCTATTTTTTACCCCTCTAATATAAAATAAAATTGCAAAGTTATTTTTTTAAAAAAGTTGTAGATTTGTATGCTCAAATGAGCTTTAAATATTATGTCAATTAACCTTCCATAACTATTTTAAAATATTATTATTAGTAATTAGTTATTTATTATTTAAAAGAAAAGGGTCCCTAAATCTTTTCAAATTCATATAAACAAATTTTGTGAGGTTTTATCTTGATTTATTCTTAAAATTTTAATTCAATCTTCGTTGACTCATATTTGATTAGTCATATTTTACAAGAAATTATCTCTAATAATTATGAATAGTTGATCTATCAATTATTTTATTTAGGTGATGTTTATAGGGGGGACCACCATTTATTTGTGAAAGGTCATCCATCATAATTATGTTTTGACTCAAGTACATTAAATCATAAAATTCTCCTACAGTTAAACCCACTTAACTTACCATTCTATTTGTAAAATTTTCAATAAATGCCAAATCTATCTCTCATGTCCATGAATGATTCATTTGACACTCATGACACCCAAATAATAATCACAAGAGTGAAACATAAAACCTCTTTACGACTCTAATTCAACATGCTTAACCATACATTTTTTCTCGCATTCAAACCCGCTTAGCTTACAATCCTATTTACAAAGCCTTAACCAAATATTATATGTCATGAAATATTCATTATAAAAAAAATTACAAAATGAAACATTGAATCTATAAAAAATTACATGTTAAAGTTTGAAGGACCAGGGTAAGAGTACGTAGTCGAGTGCATTCCAATAGTTGTGCTCTTTTTGTGCATGCAACCCCCCAATTACTAATTTTAAAGGGGCCAAAAAATAATTAAGTAGGTGTTGGACGACACTTTGAAATGACCAATTTTTGATCCTTCAACACTTAACGGATTCTATAAAAAGCATCATTACTATCCAAAAGCCATAAAATACTTTTAAAGTAGTGAGGTCATATAAAAACAACAACAAAAAATATCGTTGAGATATAAAAAACATCATTACTATCCAAAAGCCATAAAATATTTTTAAAATAATAAGGTCATATAAAAACAACAACAAAAAATATCGTTGAAATATGATATATAGTTGAATCTATCTCTCATGTCCATGAATGATTTATTTGACACTCATGACACCCGAATAATAATCACAAGAGTGAAACATAAAACCTCTTTACGACTCTAATTCAACATGCTTAACCATACATTTTTTCTCGCATTCAAACCCGCTTAACTTACAATCCTATTTACAAAGCCTTAACCAAATATTATATGTTATGAAATATTCATTATAAAAACAATTACAAAATGAAACGCTGAAACTATCAACAATTACATGTTAAAGTTTGAAGGACTAGGGTAAGAGTACGTAGTCGAGTGCATTCCAATTACATGTTAAAGTTTGAAGGACTAGGGTAAGAGTACATAGTTAAGTGCATTCCAATAGTTGTGCTCTTTTTGTGCATGCAACCCCCCAATTACTAATTTTAAAGGAGCCAAAAAATAATTAAGTAGGTGTTGGACGACACTTTGAAATGACCAATTTTTTATCCTTCAACACTTAACGAATTCTATAAAAAGCATCATTACTATCGAAAAGCCATAAAATATTTTTAAAGTAGTGAGGTCATATAAAAACAACAACAAAAAATATCGTTGAGATATAAAAAACATCATTACTATCCAAAAGTCATAAAATATTTTTAAAGTAATGTCATATAAAAACAACAACAAAAAATATCGTTGAAATCTGATATATAGTTGAATCTATCTCTCATATCCACGAATGATTTATTTGACACTCATGACACCCGAATAATAATCACAAGAGTGAAACATAAAACCTCTTTACGACTCTAATTCAACATGATTAACCATACATTTTTTCTCGCATTCAAACCCGCTTAACTTACAATCCTATTTACAAAGCCTTAACCAAATATTATATGTTATGAAATATTCATTATAAAAACAATTACAAAATGAAACATTGAAACTATCAACAATTACATGTTAAAGTTTGAAGGACTAGGGTAAGAGTACGTAGTCGAGTGCATTCCAATTACATGTTAAAGTTTGAAGGACTAGGGTAAGAGTACATAGTTAAGTGCATTCCAATAGTTGTGCTCTTTTTGTGCATGCAACCCCCCAATTACTAATTTTAAAGGAGCCAAAAAATAGTAATAACTAAAAGCCCATTAATAAGCTTTTCCCATGTACCAATAGCCAATCATTTTTTAGTTTTTTTGGTTCATAATTGGCTTATTCGTGCATCACTACCCATACATTTGTGCACAACTATTGGGACATTTGTCCATAAGTACTGGCAATTTTGAGTGCACGATTATTAGGGAATCTTTAAGTAGGTGTTGGACGACACTTTGAAATGACCAATTTTTGTTCCTTCAACACTTAACGAATTCTATAAAAAGCATCATTACTATCCAAAAGCCATAAAATATTTTTAAAGTAGTGAAGTCATATAAAAACAACAACAAAAAATATCATTGAGATATAAAAAACATCATTACTATCCAAAAGCCATAAAATATTTTTAAAATAATAAGATCATATAAAAACAACACAAAAAAATATGTTGAAATCTGATATATAGTTTAAACATTGTAAATCCACAAAATTAACCATAGCGACTAGTAATGCACTTCCCTTACAATTAAAACACCTCATCTCTTTCTCAGCGCCGAACACTTTAATACACTTTGAGTAAAATTGGAAGATCAAAATTATATTATGATTTTCACAGTTTCCAATGTAAGCAACCAAACTAAAGATTTGAAGTCAAATCCAGGTTTTCTCTCCCAAATTCCAATTCCACCCGTCAAACAACCGGGGCTTAGGCCCCGTTTGTTTCGCGGAATTGGAATTGAGTCAAAACCTTATTATCACAAAACCAGGTTTTGAAATCCCGGTTTTACATCTTCCTGTTTTGAAAATCACGGACCTGACAGCGAAATTAAACTCGGTTGATAATTTTCTAAAACCTGGATTTCATTTTGAATTCCACCTATTTGCCCGGAAGATGGTGCCGCCCATTTTAGGGCCTAAACCAGGTTTTGAAGGCTAAACCAGGTTTGCAACATAAAGTCCTAAACGGTGGATTTCAGAAAAAAAATGAAAGTCCCGCACCCAATTCCTGTCAAATTCCAGGATTCTCGCAACAACACCTGAATTCATGTTACCCGTGTGAAAAACCTCTTGACCAAAAAAAGTTGCATCAAAGACATTACCACAAATTTATTTAACTGGTATAAAATGTCTTAAACCCCCAGATCAAACGTTTTCAATACAAGACAGCAGACTCATTCCTTATCTGTTTAGATTTACACTGTTTCAGAGAGGATTGAATTGAGGTTTTGGGTTTTACAATGTCGACGGAGTCGTCATCCTCGGCCGCTCCTCCTTTCGTTCCTCCTCGCCCTTCTCCTCCTCCTCCTCCTGCTGCTGCTGGTGCAGCACGCGAGGGGACTAAAAAATCAAAGAAAGCAAACCCAGCAGAACTGATAGCAATGTACGAGGCAAAGGGGCTGAGCTCCACAGCCGCAGCTCACCAGGCCATTCTCGACTTGCAGAAGGTTCTTTCTAAAGTGATTTCTGAAGTAAGGACTTCCCCAACGCACAGGAACGAAGCTTTCAAGTCGGATATGAATACGCGCCTCGCCATACTAGAAATGAAGCTTGATTCAAAGCCAAGTATAGGCCAGATGTTGGGTATTCAAGTCGCAGGAACTGCAATTGTACAGACTGCGCCTCATGTTTTCAGGGCCGTTGGGAGTATGTGGAACAATGTCCGGAACTCTACCAAGTAATTTTCTTTACCTGTTCAAAATTACCATTGTAAGGAGAATGTTTTCCGACACAGTTTAGGGTTTATTTGTTCATAATTTTTTCTTTCGATTAAATATGATCGTTGTTCCATGTAAGTCTTTTCGATTAAATGTTTCTATCTGTATTGGTCATTTTTGCTAATTAATGCTTCTGTTAAGGGTGATTTCTTCTTCTTCTTAAATGTTTCTGTTTCTATTTATTACAGTTACTTACGGGAAATAAGTTTTGTGAGATTATGGATTGTGTTTGAACCGTTTAGGCTAGGCTTGGCCACATTCTTTTCTTTTGTTTAGATTTCTAGCTATTTGATGAGGTTGCATTTCTCCCTTTATAAAATGTTTCTATTCGCAATGGTGAATTTGCTCAATAATTTTGGTGAGGTTATGAGCTGTGTGTCTACAGTGTACAGTAACCTTGGCCACATTCTTTCGCCATTTTCTTGTGCTTTTTTGTCTTTTAAAACATGGGGAGCTTCCTTAGGGGAGAAGATCAGGAGTTGAGCATATAATCCATTAATAAAATCTATTGTCATTATTAAAACTAATATTCAATATCAATTTTTTGTTTACCTTGAAATTTTAATTGAGTATATGGGGTGGGGTGCATTCAAGGCATCGTTGGTATAAGTGAGCTATCCTCCATGCTAATTTATGAGGTTTAACATAGGTTACTGATGCAGACAAAGCCTCTACCCTGCAAACAGCTCTAACCGAATTCACAAAAACACAAAGAAACATGAGTAAAAAGTCAGTCCATTTCATATTTTGTAAAATAATTACAGATAAACAAAACTGTGTTACTATTTTTCTTTGTTATCTGTAGCTCACCCCAAAAACACCTATATATGTAACCACTACTAGCAACCCACTAACAAAACCAACAATCCAAAAATAGGATTGTCACCTTAGGAAAAGACAACGACAGTTACAAAGTAAAAATAGGGATCATCCAGAAATAAAGTGAAAGGTGTTGGTGTAGGTCATTATTTTACCTTGTGTTAGGGATTATTTATTCTTCCTACACGTATATTAAACTAGCTTAGGTTATATTAGAATAATTAGGAGGAGGACACATGGCAAAATCCTACAATTACAAGTTTCATTCACACCCAACTTTGGGTTGTTGAATGTCTCACCCTCTTTTGGATATATTAGCCACCTCGCCATTACCATTTTCTTGTCCTTACCTAAGTTGGCATAGCCACATATTTGGCATTTACCAAGTAGGTAAAACTCTCACCTAATTTGGGTATTTGGGAGTTATTATTCCTCTTGGAATTATATGCCCATATTCTGCTATATAATCAACATTCACCTCTCTCTTATGAGCTACTCAAAGTAATTTAGAGCTAACTCATATGAGTTCACATTAGCTCAGTCAGTACAAGAGAGTGTTGATGCATATTGTATCATTTTGAATGTGATAATATCTTTATTCTGTTATTGCAACATATTCCAACATTTCATCCTCTTTGTTGCTCTCATGTAGAGGGTTTATCTTGGTTTTGCAGGTGATCCTGGGAGATCGAGTCCATCAGTGACTCTTACATGGTATCAGAGCTTCCAGATCTGCAAGCCCTTTCTCGAATTTGGGAAAAATTGAACAGTGAGCTTTTGCTGGGTGCATTTATAGCCGAAAAGAACATTGTCATCGAGTCTAGGAGGCTAAACAGATGAATTTTGATCTGTGTTACCCGAGGACGCGTCCCTGTCCTAAAACCCCCCGTTTCCGGGACGGGGGGACGGCTGGGGGACGTCCCCACCCCGTCCCCCAAATCTGGAAAAAAGTGGGGGATGTCACCTCAAAAAAATGGGGACAGGAGGAAGTACCGGGGATGGCTGGGGACGTTGTAGCCGTCCCCCGACCATCCCCGGGACGGCTGGCCGTCCCTACGTAAAAGCAAAAAAACAGTCAAAAAAAAAAAAAAGCCCAACCCGTGTGGCATTAGGTTGGACGTCTTGTGGGCCCCTCCATGTTGTTTATCCTAAAAGCCCAAAATCGTGGCTTATTGTTTGCATATGAGCATTTTAAAATTTATTATGTTTTTTTCTTTTCTCACACAACAGCAAGTGTTGTAGTTTTCCATTTGAAGCAACAACAGGAAGGATTGTGAAAGTGATTTCAACATAATAAGAGTAGCAGTGTGCTTCATTTTTCTACATTTTGATTTTTATATTGAACACGAAACTATATGGCAGCACTTTACTACTTTAGCCTTTGGGCATTTTGAAAGTTAATTTATTTTGTTGTTAACATATGCATATTGACAATCAGACAATGAATTGAAATTTCCGAATCATGAATGCATGATAGACTATAGTTAATACATATTGAGTATTGAATCGGTTACTATTTATTAAATGACATTGAAATATTGTATGTTTAGGTTCTATGATGTTTAAATGACATGCTTTGTCCATATTTTCATATGAATGTAATGTATATCTGCAAATTTCCTTATATATTTGAAAATTTCCCTATATTTATATAGACGTCCCCTTTGTCGTCCCCCGCCGTCCCCAAAATTGGCAAAAACATTTGCCGTCCCAGAAACCCTTCCCCCGTCCCCGTCTCAGAAACTTGGGGTAGCATTGATTTTGATATAAAATTTTCCTTTGTAGAAAGTCAAATTCGAGAGAATTTTTTTAGCAAGTAGAGCTATTGGCCCCACCTGCATTTAATATATTTAAAAAAAAAAAAGGGGTTTAAATATATATTTGAAAAAGTTTATTTTATTATGAACTTTTTGAAAAATTGTACTTTAAACTTTAAAATAAAACATAAAAAAAAAATCTTTAATTTTTCTGAAGGTACCTGCTTGTACTCGAGGGTATGTGGGTCCCTCATGGGGCCGTAGACCTTGTAAAGGCTGCGGAAGTCTTGGGCCCTGTGTCTTGGGTCGTAGGCTTTGTGCCTTGCGCCACCCCTTTAGTGGGGCTGGGGTGTTTCGACCTCAATAAAATTTAAAATCTGCACTGTACCTCGGCCCTTGCGATCCGCAACTTCGGCATTCGTGCTTTTCCCGTAGTCCTTCCACATCAGGTGGGAATTGTGGCACTAATTTTAGTAGTGTTCTAAACCAACCGGTCGACAACTAAACTTGGTGGATCTCTACATTTAGCAACAATTTGCTAAATTTGGCGGAGTATTTTTGGGACCTCTCTCCAATGGAGTTTTGTATTTTGCACTCAAACTTCTGAAGGCTATCTCAGATTCACAGGCATACAAAGGCAGTTTCCAGAGCAATTTTTTTTATTTGGGGCAGAGTTTTGCGCTCTCTATTATGGTGCGATTGATTTTTTCTCAAGTGATTCGGATTTTCCAGTAAATCAGTTTTATCAGCAAATTTGAAGGACAATCCCAGTTTTTTAACTTCAAATGGATGTAACTGTCACATATGACCTCGGATCGAGGTGATTCTTTTTTTGAAATTTGATATTTTTCCAAGCACTACACATTAGTGCTATTTTGAAGTTATGATTCTAAGATTAATTTTTACTTTCTGTATTTGAGTCCATATTTGGACATTGTAAAACTTTGGAAAACTACTCTAGCATTGTAGACACATTGGTTTATAAAGTGCCACAATCATATTTCTCTGGGGGGATGATTGATTGAGTGAATTTTGAGGGGGGGGTGATCTTGTGTTGTTCTGATTGCTTTGGTTCCTTTTGTTGCGTGTTAGTACAATGGGGAAAACTCAAATTGAACTCCTAGCTCCATATAATTATGAATCATAGAAAAAGTCAGTATGGAATTATCTAATGGAAAAGGTTGCACAGGATATGTAAAAGAATCTATTCCTGAACCTACTGATGATGTTGCTAAGGCAATATGGGGGATGAATCGCGAGAAAGATCTTGGTTACATTTGTTCACTAGTCTCTTTTGATTTACAATTTCATCTTGAATCATAGAAAAAATTAGTATGGAATTTGTTGGTGCCCAAAACCACAGATTGAAATCCTACGAGTCTTGCCAACTCGATGCCGGGATATCCAATTAGTTATGGCCAACGTAACAAGATCAATCAATTTGACCTTTTGCGCTTTTGGCTCTGCAAAGTTGAGGCGGGTGCACCTGATCTTGAACCAAAACACTTAGATCCAAGATGCTTATAGCAGATAAATCAGACTATAAATGCAGTGAAAGCTTCCTAGATGGCAAGATAAACAAAAGACTTCCAATTTGCACAACAATAAGGGAATTGCTGACACAATGCCAACTTTGCAACTCCGAAGATAATTTTAGAAACTAAATACTTCAAACTTTTTGATTCTGGATTGAAAACAAGAACAAATGACTATATGAATATAGGAATAAATAAAATGAAGGATAATTATGAATTTGAAAGATAAACGAATATACTAATTCTTCAAAGGAAAGATATGAAATAATTGCCAGTGTATAGATAATGAATTATGAATAAATAAAAGACCAGTGCCAGATTTAAAAGGGCAATAGAGTCAGTATTATAAGTTTATTACGAACAACTTTATAAAGTTTTAAGCACTTCAACTTATGAACAATTTAATCATCCAGATATGACAGATCAAATATATTTATGCAACATTAAATTAGTCTAGATTGCACTTTAACTCCCTAAGTATGGAGACAAACTAGACACAGATTCAAACACAATGAAGTATTTCACGATATCTGTGATAATCAAATTTAAAATGCTATAAATGATCTTATCCGAATATCTGGAAAATAAATTATTTACAGAGTATAGAAATAGAAATTATTAAGGACGAAACTATATAATATTTTTAACTCCAAAGCTTTGTGCAAATAGATAAAATAGAAATCCTTATTGGTTATACTAGAAAAGGAAATACAATGAAGACATTCGTTACCGATGCTGAATTCAATGTTCCAACTTCAAAATCGCATATAAAAATATGTTCAATAATTCACTATCCACGTGCTTTGTTTAATATTCCATCTTTGCCGAATGAGGAAATTTTAATTATAAAATAGTATAATATTTGCCAATTAAAAAGGCTCTATCATTGTTGTTCCATTTTTTTGTTTGAGTTTTCACCTTGTATTTATATGAAGGTAAAAATACACGCAGTTATTTCTGAAGGATACACCGCTTCATAACAAGTTACTATATACTTGCTAATTCATAAGACAATTTAATATAGGAGAACCGAACATACAATCTTCATAACTATCCTCTTATATAAGACACGGGCATGTATGCCGAAAAGACAAATAGCGTATGTTATATTTGCACTGTCGCTCCAATTATATAAACTCCTGTGATTCATATAAGCACCGATCTTGTATATCTATTTTGCTCCTATATTTCTTTTTTCAAGCGTAACTCTTTCTGAACCCGACAAGTCTCGATTCTCTTACGCATATCACCTTATAGTGCAGAATATAAGATCCTCAATATTTGCGGCTTTTCACAGTGCTCCCGTATTTTCTCATTGGCATGTCTTCCTTCATTCAGTACTGTCTTCACCAGATGCGAAAGATTATCACAAGTCACTTTGTCTATTCCATAACCAGGCCAAAGAAACGATAACTGATTCCGCACAAAGCGCTGGGAATAGTCTGGTGGAGGAAGATGGCCTGGGCATTGAGCTTTATAAACTGATGATCAACCTCAAATATAATTTGATAATGTTGACATTCACGCGTTCCATAGATTCATTGTGCGATCAATACAAGGCATCTATAGATAATAGTTGCTAGGATGGGTATCGTCTCCAATGATTGCATATCTTCTAAACTCACGATCTTTAATATGCCTATCAAAACTTGTTGATATCGCACATACTCCTGTTGGAACCCAAGCATCACCCTAGTGACTATCCTCGACCTTCTTCCATGACGATGCTTTATCGATTGGGCCTCCATTTTCAAGCACTCGAAATGTCGATGTACATGGACAAATGATCAAGAAATGAATTCCTATCACCATTATCTATAAGATGAAAACCATAATAAGTCAAATTGAACAACCTAAATATTAAAATATGGTGACACTTTTACAATTAATGTATGAAGATAACTATATGAAATTCAAAATTCATTTACTATAATTGGAAGATATATGCCACATATGCAAAAATCCTAATACTAATAATCTAGCCTATTATCAATGAAAATTTTAAGAAAGAAAATGAGAGAGGATAGTCCAATGGAACAAATTAAGGCTCCATCAGTGGCTCTTGCTAAGGATATATGCCCCTTGTGGGCATAATGAGTATCCCGACCTACAAAAAGATAAAACAAAAACAACAATTAATCCATGCAATGAAAATAGAAAACCTGAATGAAAGTATGAAAAGATAGGAAAGAGGAAAAGAAAACTCCCTGAATGTCCCTATGAGAAGAATGGTTTTAAGTATTGTCCATGAACTGGAAAATCCTGCATTCAACCATCGGTATCCTGCAAAAAATAAGAATGCTATCCTGCATTTTCTTAAACAATGAAGGGCCCTAACCACAAGGCCTCAAATTTACCATGCTTACCTTTATCTTGATTTTTCACGTTCCATTTTAAAACCCAATCACCTACCTTGAAAGATCTATTCTGAGCTCTTTTGTTGTGGAGAAATTTAACTTGTTTTTGCTTGGTGATGTTCTGTTCTCGAGTGCATCTCCTGATTTCATCAAGCTCGACTAATGCATTTAACCTCTCTTCCATGAAGTCGATATCCTCTAACTGTTCTTCAGTGATGAACTTATAAACTGGAAGTAAGTTGTTTAAGGGTAACCTTGCCTCTTTGCCATAAACCAGGTTGAAAGGGGAGAAACCAATAGATTTCTTCACTGTGATCCTGTCGGCCCATAAGGCTAAACCTAATTTAGAATCCCAAGTATGCTTGTTGTTATCCAACATTGTTCTAATAATCTTTAAAATATTCTTGTTGCTGGTCTCAGCTTGTCCGTTTCCCTGAGGGTGATAAGGAGATGAATAGGACACTGTTATGCTATATTTCCCACATAAATCAGAAAATTCTTTTGATCTGAAACACATACCATTATCTGCAATAATTTTTTTAGGGACTCCAAACCTGGTCAAAATATTTTCCATTAAGAATTTTCCATGAAGTCGATATCCTCTAATTGTTCTTCAGTGATGAACTTATAAACCGGAAGTAAGTTGTTTAAGGGTAACCTTGCCTCTTTGCCATAAACCAAGTTGAAAGGGGAGAAACCAGTAGATTTCTTCACATTGATCCTGTCAGCCCATAAGACTAAACCTAATTTAGAATCCCAAGCACGCTTGTTGTTATCCAACATCGTTCTAATAATCTTTAAAATATTCTTGTTGCTGGACTCAGCTTGTCCGTTTCCCTGAGGGTGATAAGGAGATGAATAGGACACTGTTATGCCATATTTCCCACAGAAATCAGAAAATTCTTTTGATCTGAAACACATACCATTATCTGCAATAATCTTTTTAGGGACTCCAAACCTGGTCAAAATATTTTCCATTAAGAACTTAATCACGACCTTGCTTGTAGACTGCCTGGTAGGTATGGCCTCTATCCATTTGGTAAAGTTAGTAGCTACCAAGATCCAACTATGTCCCTGTAATGTCCCCTTTTCTGCAGTAATGCAATTTTATGCCTGATTAGCCTATCTAGCCATCCGGATAGTCTAATGGCCGCTTTTCAGAGGATGCCAGTCAGTCACAGGGTTATTGGGCATTTATTTTATATCTGAGTTCAGACTCTATAGTTGGGATACTTTATTTCATGAAGTATTGTTATAAAGTCACTTTAATATTATAATTTTAAGTTACTTTATTTTATAAAGTGACTTAAGTGACTAAAAGACGAAAGTGCTTTTTTATCCCACATTGCCTATTTGGTGTAATGGCTCTCATTTCGAAGTGATAAAGGAAGGAGATCTTCCTTAGGAAAGTACAATGAAAAATTATAAAATTAAAGATTTTATATCTGGTTGCTTAAATGTGACTGATTTCTTGAGGACGTAGCCCCTTGAGGATTTGGAGAAACTGGACGTAACCCCAACATTTTCATTTGTGGTGGAATCATTCAGATTTCATATTTTTGCTCACCAAGTAAGTTTGGAAATCTCAGTTTATTTAAGTATTATCACAACTTTAAATAATCAAACCATTCTAGTAGCAAGAAGAAGTTCAGCCTTCACATTAAGAGTGACAGTGGAATAATTATAGGAATCAGTTTGCACATACATATCAGTTTCAGCATTCAGTCGAAATCAGTAAAGGAAAGATTGACATCTTTTCCAGTTTACAGAATTTGCAAATGACATCGCAGCTTGGGAGAGATTGTATTTTCGGAATGGTTGTTTAGTGGAAGACAATACTCAGGAAGTGTCACGATAGCGGTTTCCTCACCCAGTTGTTGATGCCACTGCTGGACGTTTAACACCAGCACAAGCACAGGTGCCGCGGGCTATTGGATGCCGGTTGTGAGTCGAGCTAGACTCGATGCGGGCAGAATAAACACCCCGACTCGAGCTGGAGTAACACCCCGCACATTGGCTGAGTCTGTCCCCTAACAGCGTGATTGAAGGCCGACTGCTCTATGGTCGGGTAGGTGATTTCCCAGTCTGTAGGTGGTTGTCTTGGACCAACGTTAATCCTCTACTGTTCTGTACATGCCGTGGAGGAAGCATCCTTTGGAAGGTTGCAGATCATAAGCACTAGCGCGGGCAGTATGAGTATGGGTTGACAACTAGTGGCAGCGTATGCATACACAACCGGAATATGTAGTAAGAAGATTATTAGAGATCGGACTACGATTTAATGGTATGTCTGTAAACCAGACCCTATGAAATCACAGTTTCATTTGAATGTTATAATGTTTATGAGCTGCACAAGAACTATTAATTGTGTCTCATAATCTAGTTAACCATTATGAATAGTTGATTGTGTTATCATTGCAAACTCTAGTTCTTAGTTGAATGTCTTGGTGAAACTATTTATTGTAAGAACTCATTTACATCCGTAACAAACAAACAACAAGATATCATTTGATCAGAAATCAGGCCATTTTCAGTAACAGTTCGGTATAGGGCCAGTTAGTGTCCTTACAGTGGTATCAGAGCCTTTGATCTTGCCATCCTAGTGGGATCATCATTTTCAGTTATCAGTTGATTACATCAGTAGCCATGCTAGCCAGATAGGCATAGCAGGCACAGGGTACCCGGTTTTGATTATAACAGGGAGGAACCAGAACAGGTAGATTCTTCAGTACAGGTGGACATTGAGTCCAGTCATCCGGATAGCGAGGAGTTTGTTTTTGAGCAAACTACTCTAGGTGAGAACATGGCCGAGGAGATAGACAAGGAAGCCAGGGAAACCATGAGGCAGATACGTGTTGGGCAGGACAATATTGCTGGTGTGTTACAGCAGCTTACAGGGGTTATCGAGCGGTTAACAGTTACAGTCAGGAGGCCCCCTAGCCAACACAGTGGTGGTAGCAGTAGAGCAGGATCTCCTAGAGCTGATAGAGTACCCACATTTACCACCGACAGACCCCTCATGCCTACATTTACAGAAAATATTGCAGAAGGTGGCGCAACCAGGACCAACAGGCATTCTTCCAGAGAATGTTATGACGATGCACGATGAGTGGGACATGTTACCCGTCAATGTCAAAGCTGATTTGACATTTGTGCAGTTTATGGCTCAGAAGAGAGAGTTTAGCAGGGTCCAACCGGATATGAGACCCAGGGGTCCGAATCGGGATTTGAAGCATGCCATGAACAAGTTGACTTCTCCCACGTTTGATGGTAGCGGTAGGACTTCCGCTAGAGCTTGGATCCATAAGCTCGATACGTTCTTGACCCTCAAGCCTATGTCAGAGACGGAGGCAATTAAATTTTCCACTATGCATCTAGAGGGGTCCGCATACGATTGGTGGCATCATGGCCTAGTCACCCAGGACAACAGATTGATTACCTCCTACAAGATCTTCAGCACGAGATTAATATCTTGCTTTGACAGGAAGGATATAGAGGTCTATTATAGGGAGCTGGCCCAGTTGAAGCAGAGCGGATCTTTGGAACACTACATTGATGAGTTTCAGAGGATCTCCATCATGGTCCCAGATATGACAGAGAAGAGGAAGGTTATGTTATTTATTGAGGGCCTTTATGATAAATACAGAGGTCTGGTTAGAGTTCTCAAACCAGATACCCTGGATGATGCTATTAAGTTAGCTCATGATTTAGATTCACCGTCCTCCATTTTACAGCCATCTAAGAAACCCTTCAAAGGGTCTTCTTCATTTCAGAAAGGGAAAAGCCAGAATAAGAGTGCACCTCCTAGGCTGGATTTCGAGACGAGGAAAGAATTGAGAAGGCGGGAGTTATGTTTTACTTGCAGGGAGCCTTGGACTCCAGATCACAGGTGCCTTGGGAAAGGCAAGCTGCATTACATTGAGGTTGCGTCAGAGGATGAGTACGAGCAGTGTGAGGGCAGCGATGAGGAGGACAGCGATGAGGAGGCTCAGGTTGAGCCATCATCAGAGGGCAAGAAAAAGAAGGCACCCCACAAGCAACCCCCAGTCACTTTAGCATCCCTCCCTGGGATTCCTACATGTCATACCTTTCGTTTGAAAGGAGTAGTTAGAGGACAGAGGATTGTTTGCCTCTTAGATATAGGTGCTACGCACAATTTCGTTAGTACAGGTATGGTCTCCAGGAGACGGCTACAGGTGGATGGTATTCCAAAATTTGAGGTTAAGGTAGCAGGAGGGGACATTTTGAGTTGCACCGGGAAGATCTCTGGTCTCCCGATTCACTTTGGAGATTACCTGCTAGAGGCAGATTTTTATGTGATAGACTTGGATAGTCTAGATGCAATATTGGGTATGCAGTGGCTGCAGACCCTAGGCAGGTACACTATTGATCATATGCTGAAACAGTTAGAGTTTTTACAAGGTGATCAACAGGTGGTTCTTAAGGCCATGCCAGATGGTGGGCCTAGATTAGTGTCTACTCACAGGATGGAGGCCATCATGAGACACAATGACATGGAATGGGTTGTCCAGTGCTTCGTGTCCACAAAACCCACACCGGATTCAGGGCAACAGGTTCACCTTGACATTCAGCAGGTGCTTGATAAGCACAAGCGGGTCTTTGAGGATATACCTCCAGGCATACCTCCAGATAGAGGGTTCGAGCATATCATTGAGATGGAGGAGGGCTCTAAGCCCGTAAT
>MU225458.1:1306188-1317104 GCA_018584345.1 Thuja plicata | reverse complement strand
GGGAGAAATTTACTTTAATTAAATAAGATAAATTTTATTCAATTAAAAGGGAGATTAAATCTTTTAATTAAATAAGATAAATTTTATTTAATTAAAAAAAAAATTAAATCTTTTAATTAGATAAAAAATGACAAACCTTAGGAAATATTGAAATAATCGAATAATTGAATTAATTACAATTTGATCAAGGAAATTGATTTGAATTGAAAATATTGCAAAACATTGATTCAGGAAATTGATAAAATGATAAAATGATAAAATGGGGCCCAAAGTCTAGGCGACCATTTTAGGGTGCATACAACATGAGAGTAGACCAAATTAATATTTACATGCTTCTATAATTTGTGTCAATGTGCATATGATATAAAATTGAAAAGTAGTAATACTATTACTCCATACATCAGAATGCCCATTATAGAATCCTTAAAATGCAACAACAGAGTTTACATGAGAGTAGACCAAATTAATATTTAGACGCTTCTATAATTTGTGTCAATGTGCATATGATATAAAATTCAAAAGTAGTAATACTATTACTCCATACACTAGAATGCCCAAAGGCTATAAGCTTGCACCGCAAATGTCAAAATAACGAAGTCACAAATGTCAAAATTTGTAAAACATAATGATGGAAAGTATGATGGCTTCTTCTAATCGATGCTGGTTTTTCCAACATCACCTTCAAAGCCTGCTGCATTGTCTTTCGAACTTGGTTGTAATTATTTATAATGTAAAAATGAAGTCAAATGCCACTCATGTAGTGTTATGTTTAGTAATGTTAGGGTTAGAGGGGTATGGGGGCCACAAACATCATCTATTTTTTTTAAAAAATGTTTAAGCATTGGAAAAAGGGGATGGCTGACCGTCCCTGGGACATTTTGTGGATGTGTCAGACATCTGCAATGTGTCCTGGGGATGGCCATGTTTTCAGGAGGTCCCCGCCGATCAGGGATGTTTCATTTGCGGGACACCTTGAAAGCGTCCCCAAGGTGTCCCTCGTCCTTGAAACATCCCCAGAGCAGGGGACAGGGGCTTAAATACCCGGGAATGTGTTCGTGTACCCTTGATTTTTAGTTATAAGGAAAATTTGATTTTGTTATTTCATGTCAAATATAGTGCCAAAGATTACAAATAAACATAATACCTTAGGAAAACAAAAATTGTGAAAATGTCAAGTAATATTTCAAAAACAATTGATTATTTTGATTTGATTATTTTAATATTTTCATGTTTTTTTGTTAGTAAAAAAATGAGCTAAAAAGGGAAATCTATACATAGAAAAAAATCAGAATTACTTTTGGAAGATTTAAGGAAAACATTGGCAAATGACATGACAAATGAGGTGGGCGGATGGTGATTACTTAGGGTTAAGTTGCAAGATTTTGGAGTGTAATACTCCTATGTTTATTGCCTAATGTTATTTGTATTTCTTTAAGTAATTTTGTCTTGTTTCTGGTCATCCTTTAAATAACATATGAACTTTAACGACCAGGTAATGAAAACTGTGAACGTGTATATTGATAGATATTAATAGTAATGATGAACAGATACAGTTTTCTATTGCTGCTCTTAGGCTGTATGGTATATCTAGTTCTATGCAAATTGACAGTAGTGAATAGCAAAGTATATTAATATTACCAATAGGTGCAGAGGAAGGCACCATAAAGTTGTAAGTTGCCCGATTTTTGTCCTTTTAGACTTTTGAATGTTGTAAACTTCTCCTTTTAAATTAATATATTAGTTTGCTATTGCTTAAAAAAGAAAGTTGTGATTCCGCCAATGTGGAAGTGGAAGTATATCTTTGCTTTTATGAACTGCTGGTAAAGTAAACATTTGAATTTCAATTATTTGCTATTGCTAATAAATGTGAAGTTCCTGTGAAAAAAGAGATATTTGTGTTTACTTTATCTACAGATTTTGGGAAGAATTTCCAAGTGTCTTTTCCTTTTGATCACACACATGGATTAACTATGGATGTCGTGGTATTTTTGTTTTTGTGGCAGGCCTTAACTTTGGAATGAGAATTACAGCCTCGAGAGTTTCTAGTTAATACTTACAAGTTACAACTATACTAGAATATTGTCAGTTGATTGTGGAAGAGTATATTTTGTTGAAAGGTTTTTGAATTGGCTACATAATATTAAAGTAAAAAAAAACCTTTAGGGTTTGGTGGATGTGAATTCTTTTCTAAAATTTAAATGAACAGTCACGTTTGACTGTTCTTGGCATATAATTTTAGATTGTTCAACTTCCATATTTATAGAATCTTAGCATTGCCTCCACAGTTTGTTGTGCGTTTGGCTTATTACGAGTAAGAATTAGCAAAGGACACGCCTTACAATTATTAACATTGCAAGTAAAAAACTTAAATGTCACGCACCCTCTTAAAAAGGGCTTTCTTTAAACATCATCCAGTTTAATGGTCAAAGGTAAATATTGACCAATGAAAATAGGGGACAACTATTTATCATTTTTTATTGGGGGTAAGGTATAAAATTGCTATTGACTGTTTGATCATTGAATCATGTGATGTTTAAGCAGTGTGCCTTGAAAAGATAAATAAATGAAGTGACAGAAAAATAATTTTTTGATGTATGTCTAAATTATCGGCTGTTACAACATTTGAACTCCTCAAACCTAGTTCAATTTGAAGCAATTATTGTAAGATTTTTAACAAGTAACTTAATTTACATGTTTTAGGCATTTTGGATGCTGAAAACTTTAGCAAGGAGACAAAGATTATGAAGAGTATGCTGAATGCAACTGCAAGTAGTAGGTCACAATCCTCCTTATATTTGGCTGAGGAAACTCTTTAGACAAACCTGTAGAGGAGTCATGGTGAGAAAGAAAACATAGAGCCCTGTAGTATGGGAGATTTGGACAAAGATTGTGGGCATGCACCGTTGACATCTCAATGTAGGCGATCCTCATTTTGGTTCTCCATAGCAATGCATGCTATCTTGCAATAACACAATATGTAGATTCTTTGTTTCAGCATAATTTTGAGCTAATTTACAAGACTGAGGAAATGTAGCATTTTTTCATGTATTAGAAAAATATACAAAACATAACTCGCGCGAGAGTTGATTATAAAGACTGATCAACAGGTCTAACAAAAATTCAAAAATTACCGTTAGTAATAGCATCCAAGCACACTAACTCACCATTAACCTGGCTGCCACATCATTTAGACCACTATACAATTCCATCGAAAAGAAAAGGGGTTTGTCGGAGGTAATATTCATATAAATATATCACCACAGTAACAACAAATACCAAATAGAAAGCATCGTTAAGAAGATCTATTCCCACCACTCTTTTTATCCACCTTGAAAAGGAAAGGTTCAATACTTTTTCCAAAGACATCCCCAGAATCAACACTCTTGAAGCCAATATTGCCGGCACATTTTAATTTTTAGCTGATAGGCTTCCTTTGGGGAGAAACCTTCAATCAGAAAATTGTCTCACACAGAAAAACTGGTGCCAGAATTGTCTCCCGCTGTTAAATTTCTCTGGCCGGTTATTTTAGTATTGCGCTGTCATTAGCGGCTGTCCATGAGAGCCATCATAGGCGAGTACAACATGCTGGGAGTTTGCAACAAACTTGAGAGGAACAAATTTTTGAGCAATGAGAAATTGAGCGCAGAATCCATTGGCTATATCTAGAACATCCTTGAATTGGGAATCTGCAAGTGGGAGGGCCACAACAGAGAATTGCATTCTCTATAATATTCAATTCGTGTAGATTGTTTTGAATGTGACCGCAAAGAAAGTGCTCGACTTGAATCTAGAGGTAGAGCTTCCTTCAATCCAATTTCTCGTTCCCCTGGTCAGTTGCAAACGCATCCAGCTCCATTTTCAAAAGCTGACTGGAGTCCCAAAAGAAGTCGAAAGAGGAATAGATTTGCAGGACAAAATCAGTTGCGTCAATCCTCTGGTCCGGAGCGGAGATGAGACGCTACGTTTAAGAGATATATCCCCCCTTCAAATTGTCATTGGGCCCAAAAGAAATTGAACTCTGAAGCCTCTTTGCATAAAATGCCCTCGACTGGGAATGGGAGAATCTGGGTTTCCTTTGCAGAGGATCTTCTTAAAGATCAGGTCGATGATTTGAGAATCAGAGCCCCGATTGGTAAGCTACGAGATTTTTCTCTTTCACATTCCAATTTATCCAATTGGGCTACCCAAAATTGGTCCGGCATTAATGAAGTCTTCTATGTCGATAATGGGAATGGGTTTTTTATTGCCATTTTCCATAGTAAGAAAGATAGAGATTGGCTTCCTAAAGGAAAATTTTGGTTCGTGCATGCATATGGCTTGATTATAACCATTCTCGTCAATATCTAGGGCACAGATCTGTATCCGCCGCGCCCCGCCCCGTGATCACATTTCTTTGAGGCATTTTTATCAAACTGTTCATGTGCTTTATCTATGCTCCCACATTTTGCATACATGTCTACCAGGGAAATGTCACTTGCAACATCTAACAAAAATCCTCTATCATTTATGCTTTTATGGATATCCATACCCTCTTCTAGAATTTCCATCTTGGCGCAGGCAGGGAGGATGCTAACAAAGGTTGTCGAATTTGGCTTTACACCCGACATTTGCATTTGGTCGAATGTTTCTAAAGCCTTTAACAAGTTTCTTTGACGAATTCTGTCAAACAATTCACGAGCTCTGTCTATGCTTCCGCACTTTGCATACATATCTACCAGTGTGCTGGCTACTACAACATCTGCCAAAATTTCTCTATTCTCAATGCTTTGGTGAATGACCATATCCTGTTCCAAAGCTCCTATTTTAGCAAAGGTTGCGAAGACAATAGCAAATAATTAGGCTTTAAACCTGCCATTTCCATTTGCTTAAGAGTTTCAACAAATCTTTCTTGTGAGTATCTCCTGCCAGCTGTGTTTCCCTGAGAGTATCTAAAGCTTTTTTTTAAAAACAAATCCATTTTTGTGCCTATCCTACAACTATTACAGTATATGAGACTACGTTTTCAGAGAGGAGAGGGTGAGCACATCAGATAGGTTACACAAATATAGTTGACATGAAAAAAAGAGGGAAGGGTAATGGCGCTAGGTAAGACAAGCAAATCTGCGTTCCTCCCATTCAAAGTTACTAAAATAATTTCTTTGTTTGCAACAAATCTCATTTGACAATCTTAACACGACTTCTAATAAGTTTTTATTGCTACAACAGTTGGAATTTTGTCCATGCTAGTAGTCATTAGATAAGACCATACATTGAGATTATCATTACATTAAGATTATATACTGGATAATGCAGAAGTTGGCTTTACGGTAGTTGTTTTGTCTTTGTACCAATATTTTAAAAATGATGAATGTTTGAACATTTTTATTGATGTGGCCCATGGCATGTAATATCTATTGGCTACATAGCTCCGCGTAACTCTTGTTTTTCTTATATAATTTTTTTTTTTTTTAAATTTATATATTTTCAATATTGTCAAGAACATAATTTGGTATCAAGTCTAACTTTGTGAATTGCAGAGTATGGTTTGGGAATGAACATTTCTACAAAAGGGGATGTTTATAGTTATGACATTCTCTTGTTAGAGATGGTCACAAGGAAGAGGCCAACTGATTCCATATTTGCTGATGACCTGAACCTCCCAAAGTGGGTTCTCCATATCCCCAACGTTTCTGGTCTACAGTAATGAATGCAATTCAACTCTTTCCTCTTAGCCGGCAATAAAACTAAAAGCATATTGTTTGGAAAATACCATGGATGCTTGAAAAATAGTGGAAACAAAACCACTGGCTAAACATTTTCGCATGTCGTTACATAATACATCAACTAATTTTAACAAATCATACGATTTTTCCCTAGACCCAATCAAGATCATTAAGAACAGTGACAGGGGATAAAAAAATAACAGACTTTAAAGAGAATAGAGGCAAAATAAAAAATAGATGTTACCCACTCAAACAAAATTTAATGGTGGCGACAATGGCTATTGGAATTCTACACCCTCCAAGAAGTTCAATCTGAGTCTATCTCATGCCCAGATGTACAATCAACAACATAGAGCTCATGTAACTGGGCCATTTGAACACAGATAGCAACATGGACTTGAGTTGAACATTTCCCTGGGGCATTTTGTCAAACAGTTGATGTTTTCTATTTTGTTCTTTCAAAATCTGCAAACATATCCAACAATCACTGTATTCACTAAGATTCTACCTCTCGTATGCATTGTCCATGTGTCCATATTTTTAATACAGACTTACATGCAACTACAAATCTGATGAAACTTCATTTTCTATTTTGCTTCGTTGGATGCATGTATGCTGCCTCAAAATTTTCATGTTGGCACAGGCAGGGTAGATGCTGGCAAAGATTATGTTTTGGTTGATTGTTTGATGTGAGATTAAATTGGAAAGTATTTATTTAATCCAGCTAAGATCTGGATCAATCAATAACTGAATAAAAACATCAACAACTTATTCAAGAACCGAATGAAAGTGAGGTTGTTCCCACTTTTTCAGAGACAAATGACAACTTAGTTAAGCTCAGTACAGGTAGATGGAAGATCACAGTATAGGTCAGTTATGTTTTTGAAATAGAATTTTGATTGAAAATTAGTTAATTTCAAAGTGAGGATAAATCCAAATGATTGCTTCTTGAACCCACTGTGTATGTTTTTGTATACGTTTTGGATCATATCTAGTTATCCATCATCATAGAGACAAATTGTTTTTCACTCTACGCTAGTTATATTGAGATGATAGTATGTCTTGAAGAAAATAAACAAATTTTCTACATTTTAGATCATACTTAGCAATCCATCATCATAAAGATAAATGTTTTTATTACTATATATTGATTATCTTGAAGTGATAATGCCTTAAAACAATTAGACAATTTCTTCTGTATCAAATTTTTTGGACCATACTCAGCAATTCACCACCATAAATATAAACTTCTCATTATATGCTTGTTATCTTGAACTGATATATATCTTCAAAGAAACGAATAGTTCTTTTATATTGAAGTTTTGGATCAAACTTAGCTTATACATCATCACATATATAGGCTTTTATTTTTTTTTATCACTATATGTTGGTTATCTTAAACTGGTCTTTTGTATTAATGTTTTAGATCATACTTATCCATCCATCATCATAAAGATGAACTTTTTAGTCACTGTATACTGCTTAGCTTGAACTGATAACATGACTAAAATTAAACAGATGGTTTGTTTGTATCAATACTTTGAATCACACTGAGCGATCCATAGTCATAAAGATGAATTATATTATCACTACTATATACTAGTTATCTTGAGCTGATAACATGCCTGGAAGAAGACATACATCTCTTATTTTTTATTTGGAAATCTTAATACTGAAACAAAGTTTGCTTAAGCTTTACAAATGTTCTACACCGAACTGTATGTAGTTTTACTCTCTAAAACCAGTTATGAAATTTCATAGAGGGTTAGATTTTGCAGCCATAAGCAGAGATCATAAAGGCCAGTTACCTACACCATGGCCATGGATATATCTGGTGAGTTCAAGTATTCATCAGGGGACGAAAGACCTCTCTTTACAAGTCTCTTGCTACAACAATTATGAAGTAATAGATTTGAAAGCTGAAGTGGTGGCATGTGAATATCTCATGGTTGATAGAAAATTATATGAAGATGTAAAAAATCTTTTGTATGAAGAGGAGATGAATAACGTTAAAGAAGTGGCTAGTTCTTGTGATTCTATGCACTTAGATTTTGTTGCAACAAAGAAGTGTGAAGTTAAAGTCTTTTATACTGTAATGAAGTTTTATGAGAGTGAAACAACTATTTCTCCATTAAAAGATATACTGATCAAAGTGGAAAAAGAAAGGAAGTACTCTATTGAGGCTTAGACATAATGTTTATGGAGTCTTTTAGTTTTCATAATATTGGTTGTGCTTATTTGATTGTACGTAAAATAGTAATAATTAAAGAGGATGGGATTGTAGTTGGAACATGTCTTATTAAAGGCCTTGTAAAAGGCATGCATTTTTTTTCGACCGCAGCTTCATTAAAGAGAAGAGCATAGTTGTAATAGTGGTTAGTCATTTGGAGGACATGGTGATGTTAGTAAATGTGATATAGTGAAGCATAGATAATTTGTTGCCATGCAAGGAGTGGATGAATAATTGGTGATAAAAAATTACATTTTTTAACGCCTTTAGTGTTGGTAATTCATGGATTGTGTAAATCTCTTATTTCTCACTTCTATAATCCTTTATGCCAAGATTTTTATGGAAGTTGTGTCAAAAACAATCTAGCTGATTATTCTTTCAATTCATCAAATTGAAGTATGGCTTATTCTAATTCATTTAACTTTACAAAATGTCTATCCCATCCAAACACATAGTGAAATGTTTCCATGGACTAATGACTTATGGGCATTGAAATACATAGGTTGAGATGAAGTATTTTTCAACAGCTAGCTAGGTTTTCCCACCCATGATTATTTTTAAACTTAAATCTTACATGTAATATTGATCAGTTAGCCAAATCAAATTAATTCAGATCAAATATGATTAAATATCAGAGAAAATGTGTGGCAGAGTTAGAGGCGGCATTAGTTTGGGTGTACTTCCGTTTAAATGTGGAGTAATACAACTATGTGGAATGTTGGGATCCATTGGTTGAGGCAACCAATGTGTTTCTCTATTCCCCGATCTTTCATTTCCTCACAAGAAGCTCTTCCTATCACACATTGATGATAATCTATCTCATAAAGTTAAATAACAAGATAAGAAAAATGCATAAACATTAAGATGTCCTTATCCATGTGAATGGTGCCATCCATTGCTGGAAGGACATCATCATCTTCATCCATCCTATTCTTCGCCTTAAAATGAATGGATTGTGCTTCCTTATATATACTATCTTCCTATCACACATTGATGATAAGCTATCTCACAAAGTTAAATAACAAGATAAGAAAAATGCATAAACTTTAAGATGTCCTTATCCATGTGAATGGTGCCATCCATTGCTGGAAGGACATCATCATCTTCATCCATCCTATTCTTCGCCTTAAAATGAATGGATTGTGCTTCCTTATATATACTATTGCTTTCTTTTGGGAGTCATCCATCCATTATATCAAAGATAAATAGTCATTTTTTATTTTTCTAATAATGCTATTTGGCCCATTCCAATACTAATGTATCCTATATGCACATGTCAAATTGTTCTCTCTCACATATTAACTTATATATTTCCTATCGGCTAACCCTTGCACCTCTTTTGGTGCAAGCGCTAGTTAGTAGAAACGCCGGGCAGGGTGGAGATATCCATGTCAGAATCATTATTAGGAAAAGGACCACGAGAATCGAGCATGTTCAACTGTCCAACAACATTTGAACCAATATGATTTCCTTTATCACAAATAACAAAAGCATTTGGAGCAAGTGGCATGGTGGAAAAATCATCTCTACTGTGAATAATACCACTTACAAGAATAACATCATTATTAGTATATACATCAACACTTCATCAACAATTGAATAGCTTGAACCAGGGGAAGATATCTAATAGTAAATCGGGGTCTAATAACTATTCATTTTTCACTATAGTGATCCCCCAAAATAAATAATCCCGCATAGCAGTACATACACATAATTAACTTAAAAAATAATAATTTGACCCCCAATACATGTTCAATCATGCATAAATAGTTGATAAAAAAAATTAAAAAAATTGAACCACAATTTGTCCTCATTTGGTTAACATACATCCAAAGTTGCACAAATAAAGTCATTTTATTATTTTTTACAAATGTATATGTTTACAAAAACTACTTTATGTAAAGTGGTTCCAAAGTAAAAATCAAATCAACAAATACAAGTGAGCACTTATTGGTATCTCAATTGACAATTTCAAAATCATAAATGAACTTGATGGGCTGTCTTGTGCACATTCTCCCAAACTTCTTTGCACTTGTAAATGCATTAACTCCAATTGTTAATAGTACTTCGTTGTCAACAACTGGTGTAAGGCTCCCTAATAGACCAAAAAAACATGACAACAAATCCACACATTTGAAAATTAAATTGGATATGCAAGTATGAAAGGACCAAATGAATGCAAACAATAAGAATTCAGCTTGTGCTACACATCTCCTAATTAAGTATGATACGACTGAATTGAGGTGCAAACAACCTCAATTCAGCTTGCACTGCCCATCTCCTAATTAAGTCTGAAATGACCAATTGCTTCCCACCAATATTCAAATTTCAAATTCAACATGTAAGGACTTGTTCAATTTATAAATTCCTTGACTTATCCAATTTCATTTACAATACTCTGCTTTGTCTGAATATTCTCTGCAAAATTCAAAGGAGGGAGAATTTTATGCAAGTTTGTCTTCACTGAGATCTTGTCTAGGTTAATACAATTAACTAAAATGTTTCCTATTATATTGTATGCTTTAGTAAATTTATTGTTATGTTCATTATTCATTGATATTGTTTATAGTGCCTGTAAGTATTTGCATCTATTATCAGTTTACTATTGTACGCTTCAGTAAATTTATGAACATTTTCATTATTCATTGATACTGTTTACAATCCCTATAAGTGTTTGCATCAATTATGTCATTCAACAAAACAATTTACTATTGTATGCTTCAGTAAACAATGCAGCCTCATTCATTTAATTACCATATAAATCAGAGTTACAACATCAATAAATATTTTATAATCATATCACTGTCACCTCAATAAACATTTTATAATCATACCGTAGTTACCTCCATCATCTGCTTTCGTTTTCTCATGTATCTTTTTGCTGTTAAATGATTATCTGTATGCATAAAGGGTTACAATAAAATGATGAATGCTGCCTCTGGGGTTACAAACATAATGTTTGTATATATATATATATATATATA
>MU225458.1:1278294-1289973 GCA_018584345.1 Thuja plicata | reverse complement strand
AAACAGTCCCAAAAAATGAAAACCAGGGTTTGCATAACCAGGCTATGGATAACCATGATTTGTTTCATTTTCCAATTCCCCAACCAAACGGGCCCTTAGTGTTTAGATTTGAAGTCGAGGAAGTAGAAAGTTCATTCCTTGGTGGAGTGAAGGAAGTAGTCTGCCGTGTGGATTTTATTTATTTCTTTAGTTCTGTTCAAGTTTAAAACAAACTGAAACTACCTTTGAGTTTCATCTCCAAGGAAAATGCAACCCTGTTCACTATAAACATTTTCCTCAAAAGTTACAATAATTTTTGAGGTATTTATTCTTTTTCCAAATCATGGATCCTGAGGCAATGGGCAAAGATCACTCAACCAAATTCTCTTCTCTTTCTTTTGTTGTTTTTGCAGCTTTGCCTACATTGCTACAAATTGGATCAATGCTTGGAAGATATGTTTGAACTCTTGAAATGTCTTTGACCAAAATACCCAAAAGAACTGCCAGAGACTGAAACAGAGAAAGAATACTCAGCAATTTGAGAGCATGGATAGACATTACTTCTATTTTGTGTTCTCGCTTAAACAGAGGTCGAGATCAACAGTGTGGCCATATGATGGAAGACATGGACCAAATAAGTTGGGTAAGTGGTTAAGGATTATTATTGTATTTGTGAGAGCTGCAAGGGGTACATCCTAACTGAGATGGATTTACTCAATAGGAGTTTAAGATCTGTATTTCATAATTCACCCATATCATCTAGTGAAGCTTTTTAATGAAGAGTCCATGTTAACATCAGGGAGTTGCTCAAAATTTAAGACAGCATATAGGGGACCTTGAATTTGATGTGGTTTTGAAGTTCAAAATAGCCTTTATTTACTTCGAGATTTTTAATTTCAAACAATCAATTCCTGCAGCTTGGTCTTGCTTACCAAAAGCTCTTATACATCCAAGAAGCAACGAAACATAGCGAGAAAGATCCTTTGAGCAACATGCAATCATATGTAAAAACTTACTTCTTTTCCTTCGTCCTGCTCTTCGAGTATAAGGTTCATTTCCTTTATCCTGTTATTCGAGTATAAGGTTCATGTAGATCCACTAGTTTATTATTTAATGTGGCCTTTTTGTAATTTCTTTTGTATTGGGCTTAAATTTCTTTAGGAAGATTTTGTTTAGTATCCCATATTAATATGATGGGACAACAAATTTTAGGAAAGTTTTGTTTCGTAGCCCATATTAATATGATGGGACAACACATTTTAACTTGTCTAATAATAAGTTTGTTAACTCTACAAAGATGGAATCACTCTATTCAAGCATTATTGACTTCGATTATAATCACCTTATAAAGTTGAAATTACAACGTTTAAAAGAAAGTTTCAAGTCTTTAACTTTATAGGTTGTAGTTGTTCCAAGAGAACCATATAGATGAAGAAATTGAGTGGCAAGATTGCAATGAGCTGATTATCTCTATTGTTACTTCCTTGTGCATGTAGTCTATGTTTCTTGAGTTGTTTTAAATGTGTATACCGATTTGTAAATTGATGTTTATGTTGTCTCTTATTGGGTGTCTTATCTATGTACAACCCTCTCATTATGGGAAAAGGATGATACTTTTATGAGTAGACACATCCGTAGTAGTTACGGTACATTTGTAAGGAGTGAAAGGTTGCGAAAGTCACTCAAACTTTGGAGGCAATTTGGTTATAGTAGTTAATATAGTCCGACATAAAATTAGTGTTTGAAAAATTTGCTAGTTTAATTTAATTAAACAACTATATGAAGGTATTTAAGAATATTTACAATTAGGATTGCTTTGTTGTCAAACTATTGTTCTAATAGGAATCTAGTGAACTAAGTTGAGAGAAGACTACAAGTATATATTTAAGAATTTTACAATCTAGCGAACTTTCCAAAAATGTAAGAATTGTTGGCAAGTGATCAATTTGGGTAATGTGATCACTTTTTGGTTGTCATTTATGGCAACACATCTAAGTTTAAGATCGATTGTTTTGAAGATAAGTTTTGATATGTCCAAAATCAACTAAGTACAAAACAGAGGTATAGTATTGTTTTGGATATCGAAGATAGAGATCGATGAATTAAGGCATGCGAGCTTAGTGGAACACAGTATGGAGTATTTATGATATACACCTAAGATCGATTTGGATTTGGTTAAGTTTATGATAAGTTATAAGGATTTGAAGACTGACAGACAACAGAGAACAACAACACATAGCAGTTGGACAACAACGAAGAATAAGGGAGTATGACTTGGACTCCAGGAAATCGAAGTTGTATTTTTGTTATTGATAGTCTATAATTTGACCATGCAAGTGCGCTGGCTATGCATTTGATATTTACTATATTAAATGTATTTTGTATTGAAGGCCGACTTAGTACTGTTTGTAATATTCATACTGAGAGCCGACATTGTAAAGTTAAAATATATATATGTAAGATATTTTTAGTAAAGATGATGAAGTGAGTGAGTGAAGTGTATGCAGTATTTTATCTGGAAGAGAAGACATGCGAATGGCAGAGCTATAAAGGAACTATCAAAGCATTCGTGATGCTTGTTTTTGTTCATGACTGAGAACCTTTTGTAACATAATTTCTTTGTAAGAGCTGTAAGCTCATTGGCCCCTAACAGGGTGTTGTGAACCTTTAACAGGGTTGTTATTCCTCTAACAGGGAAATGTACTATGTAATATTCAGCTCCTAACATGGCTAGGTCTCATTATAGGGACATTATACTTTAGTACATGCTTGTGGGTATCATCCCCACCGGGCTTTTCCCTTGGCCAGGGTTTCCTCGTAAACAAATCATGGTGTTATGAGTTATGTGTTATTTGTTTATGTTCTTTCCTTTACTGCAATTGTATGGTTAATGTTCAAGTGGTTGAAGACTTTAATTAACTGTTATAATACTGATTCACCCCCCCTCTCAGTATTATCCAATCCTAACAATTGGTATCAAAGCTCTTGGCCCTTGGAGAGAAAGCCTAACAGCTTGAGGGAGATCAGAATGGATTTGAATAATTGATAGGAGAACTTTGAAGCTGCATTTGAAGACCTTGATAATGCTAAAGCAGAAAATGATGAATTGAAGTTCAACATCCGAAGAGATGAGAAATTCATAAAGAAATTGAAAGAACAAATTGAAATTTACAGAAGTCAGAGAGATCTTGTGGTTTAGATAAAAGAAGACTCAGATGAGGACAATTCAGATCAGGTGAAGAAACTGAAAGAAGAGATTGAGACTCTGAAGCTTGAGAACAAGAACATGGCTAAAGAAATACAAATATAGGAGGATGCTAACAAGAAAGCTGAAGAAACCTTGAACAATGCATTGAATCAAATGAAAGATGAAGCTGACAACTACAAGAACAAATGCTTAGAATTGGAGAAATACAATCAGATTGTGAAAGGTGAACTTACTAAAGAAAAGAAACATATTGAGAAACCCCACACCAGCAGTGATTTGATTGATGAACAACTAGAAAAGTAGAAACCTATAGATGACATGACTGGTATTGGCTTCAATGAAGCTGAATATTCAAAGAATCAGGAAGGGAAATCAATTGAGAAGATTAATGCTTAGAAACCATCTATTGAAGAACCTATAGAGCATATCAAACCTTTTAGAGGTAGATGCTTTGGTTGCAACAGATTTGGACACACGAAGAAAGACTGCAAAGGTAATGCCCCTTTTAGAACTTTTTCTGGTTATTGTTTTAACTGTAATGGAAATGGGCACAAAAAGATAGAATGCAAAAAATCTAGTTATAGACAAGACAATGGAAGAGAACCTACAACGAAACCTACATGCTACAAATGTAACAACATTGGACACATTACAAAGTACCATAAATTACAAGTTAATCAAGAAAGAAAACCACCTATATGTTACAAATGCAATAATCTAGGACATATAGCGAAGTTTTGCAGGTATAATGGAGTAGATAACAAAAGAACACCACCTCCTATGAAACCTCAGAAGAATGGAAGTGATAATGGAAAGAGTATTGCAGATGTGAAGAGTGATTTTGAAAATTGTTCTAAGAAAGCAGAAGACAACAACAGTGGTAAGATATGGAAGATTAAAGAAACTAGTGTGACATCAGTTCAGGGAGAGTCAATAGATGCTACTGGATCTTCGCCTGAAGGTAGCAAGGCATAATCGACCTAATCAGCCGATCATGGCCTTAGGGGAGCATTAAATGCAACACACCAGAATTTATCCTGCCCTGCAAATCATGTAGTGAGCTCATGCAAGCTTGGGAATATGTTGAGTTGACATTATGGATCATATATCTAACAGTGCATCATCAGCCGACTTGTATATTTTGATCGCGAGAATTAGTAGCCGATCAGATAGTTTGGAGTGAAAAAGAAAATTTATAACCTAACTTGTATAAAGCACCATGTTGTGATCTATTTTTCTATCATTTGACAAGGAGCGAGCCGAGGAGATTAGAGAGCAGAAGTATTCAGACATTTCTACACCTGCCGTGTGTGATCGATCGAAGCATAAATTCAGATTTCCACGTGTGAAAGGTATTCTACATTATCTAAGCTATGGATTGGAAGCCAACCTATGTATGTTTTGAGGCAGTGAACCCTAGAAAGAAATGGTGTTACCCAATGGGCTATGAAGTGAGTTCCAAAGTACTCACCATGCAAGTAGAATATATTCTTGCATTAGAAGTTAATACATCAGAAGAGAGATGGGGAACATATGAGGAGAAGTTAGAGAAGGTAAGAGAAGAAAAATATAGAGGACAAAGGAAGAGAACGATTGCTAATCTTATTCATGACTATGGAGTAAAGGCTGGTCCATCTGAGGAAGAACTAAAAGACATGAAGAAGAAGATGACAGAAAGATCCCTTGGAGTAGCTAGTGGAAGATCTAATGCCCCTTCCACCCTTGAAGTAATTATGGTTGATAACACACCTCCACCACAAAAGAAGGCAGAACAAGCGAAGGAAGTTACTCCTAGAGTAACTAGATCTAGTATGCAGACAAAAGAGAAGTACATAGTTGAAGAAGAGAAGAAAACTGAGAATAATAAAGCATGGAAACCTGACATGAAAATGCTGGAGAAAAGAGAAATTGAACAAGGAAAATTGGTTTCAATTGATAAATATTATGACAGATATGAAGAAGCAGATAAAATGAAAATTGAAGAAATTGTGATAGAACACATGCTTAGTTTCAAGAAGACACTTTTGGAAGTTGAAGGAAGCATACCCTCAGATTTGTATACAAAATTGGAAAGAAAAAAACATTTGGCACAAGTTGAAGATGATCAGATTAGAAACAAAGAGATTGATGACATGATGCCTGTGTTATCCATACAAGAGAGAGATATTATAGTCAAATAATTGAAACCCCTGTTAAGGAAAAAGACCATATTACTAAAGATAATGGCGAGGAAATATGATGAAGTGACTGAGGAAACTCAGAAGGCACTTGAGAAGATATTGTTGAGAACTACTTTTGTCAAGCCCCCACCTCCTAAGACAGATTTACCTACACAATTGGGAATGGATGATAGCACAAAGGACACAAAGACTAATGATGAAGAGAGTAAATAAGACACTATTGCAGATTTCTATGTTTTTGGTGTGGTAGTAACACTAGACCCCTCACAAGATGAGAAAGACCCTTTTACATGAACCATGGACACTTCTATTGCCGATGAACCTGAGAAGGAAGAGGAGAATAAGGAAGATGAGAAGAAAGTGGATGAAGAACAGAAGACTGAGCAAAAAGAAGATGAAAAGGAAGAGGTAACTTCACCATCTAGCTTATTGTTGGCAATTAGTAATGTAAATGTCGATAACATGGATGAAGATGAACTGGTGAAACTGACATTCACCGCATTGAACAAAGCAAAGGAGAAATCAGTACAGAAAGGAGATAAGAAGACAAAAGTGATTTCAAGAGCTATTGAGACTGTGAATAAATTTCTTCAAGTACCCTTAGTATTTCAGAACAAAGATGATATTGAGAACTTGAAAGTCACACTTGATGAGTTTGATGGCCACTTTGAAAATTTGTTGAAGACTGTAGAGGAGAAAGCAGAGAAAACATATGAAGAAAATAAGCTGATAAAACTATGCAAGTCCATCTCATGGGACTTAGGAGTTGTGAAAACTTGTTCGATAAATGCAAAGAACTGCATTGCACACGGGAGAAAGTTACTTGGTTACAACATGAATCCTATTAGACACATTCAGAATGTTGAAGATATTATTGCCAAGGAAAGGGCAACTTTGAATAGGTTAATGGATGGTTGTGAAATATCTTCACAGACCACTACAGAGTTAGACACTGAAGTGACAAAGATATTGGCTAAGATCAATATATTGGAGAATGAGAAGGAGAGAGTACTAAACAGATTCAATTTGCTGATGAACTTCATTACTCCGAAGCTATCAATACTTGAGGCACATCTAACAGATTTAGAAAAGACTACAGATTCATTGGCTAAAGGCCTACCTACAGACTTGAAGAATGCTGAAACTACATCTTTTTCATTGAATGGATTGATTCATATAAGTCAGATTTTTTTTAAGACATGAAGCATTGAAGTGAAGACTTTGGAAGATTCCTTCCAAGACATTCTAAAACTTGTGAGCAAGAAGTGATACTTATTTGTATGCACCTTTGTCATTGTTGTCAAAGGGAGAGAAGAGAAGAGAGAACAAAAAAAATGAATGAAGAAGAGAAGAGAGAACAAAAAATATATATATAAAGAAAAGAAAATGAAAAAGATGAGGAGAAGAAGTGGAGACAGTTTTGTTTTGTTGGAACACTTAGTATTTTTGTTGTATTTAAGTGTTGCCATCAATGCCAAATGGATAGATTGTATGAAAGTGATCAATTTGGGTAATGTGATTCACTTTTTGGTTGTCATTTATGGCAACACATCTAGGTTTAAGATCGATTGTTTTGAAGATAAGTTTTGATATGTCCAAAATTGACTAAGTACAGAAACAAAGGTACAGTATTGTTTTGGATATCGAAGACAGAGATCGATGAATTAAGACATGTAAGCTTAGTGGAAGACAATATGGAGTATTTTTGACATACAACTAAGATCAATTTGGATTTGGTTAAGTTTATGATAAGTTATAAGGATTTGAAGATTGACAGACATCAGAGAACAACGACACAAAGCAGTTGGACAACAACGAAGAATAAGGGAGTATGACTTGGACTCCATGAAATCAAAGTTGTATTTTTGTTATTGATAGTCTATACTTTGACCATGCAAGTGTGTCAACTATGCATTTGATATTTACTATATTAAATGTATTTTGTATTGAAGGCCGACTTAGTATTATTTGTAATATTCGTACTGAGAGCCGACTTTGTAAAGTTAAAAGATATATATGTAAGATCTTTTTGGTAAAGATGATGAAGTGAGTAAGTGAAGTGTATGCAGTATTTTATCTGGAAGAGCATGCATGCAAATGGCAGAGCTATAAAGGAACTATCAAAGCATTTGTGATGCTTGTTTTTGTTCATGACTGAGAACCTTTTGTAACATAATTACTTTGTAAGAGCTGTAAGCTCATTGGCCCCTAATAGGGTGTTGTGAACCTTTAACAAGGTTGTTATTCCTCTAACAGGGAAATGTACTATGTAATATTCAGCTCCTAACAGGGCTAGGTCTCCTTATAGGGACATTATACTTTAGTACACGCTTGTGGGTATCATCCCCACCGGGCTTTTCCCTTGGCCAGGGTTTCCTCGTAAACAAATCTTGGTGTTATGAGTTATGTGTTATTTGTTTATGTTCTTTCCTTTACTGCAGTTGTATGGTTAATGTTCAAGTGGTTGAAGAATTTAATTAACTTTTATAATACTAATTCACCCCCCCTCTCAGTATTATCCAATCCTAACAAGAATTTCATTAAAATTCCTTTATTTGTGACTTGGAGGGTGAATTTATGAAAAATAATGAAATTGTAAAAATAAATCATAAAATATTAATGGGTGAAACTTGATTTTTGGGTCATAGCTTCCTTATATGTTCCTCCAACTTTAGTGGAAAAATATCTGAAAACTTCAAATGAAGATAGATCTCACATCACACAAGAGATATGCGGGCCAATATGCCCTATTATCCAATCTATGTTAAAATATAGTAAACACTTAAGGTAGTATAACAATATACAATACTCCTTAAGGAATAAGCCACTCCATGTTACATCTCTAAGAGATCCCAAATGCAATATCATACTTCTTGCATATCCCTTAAAATGATAATCAAGTCTTCCTTTCTATATACCTTTACTTATAATACAATGAAATGATAAATCCTATTGAAGGGCTACTCAACTCCTGATATAATTAATTACATAAATTATTCATATGACCCAATATGACTAAGGGATGTGTGCCACATGTTGACATCTCCATCCACCTAAATACCTTATAATATCACATCTTGTACGCTGAGAGACATAACTATACAATGACATTACAAACCTGATCCACCAAACCAATCCACATCCAAATTTTTTTTTACAAAAAATAGGATTAGCTTTTTTTAATTTAAAAAATCATGAACAACGCAAAAAAAAACTAGAAAAAAACTTTAAAAAGAATACGATTTTAAGCCATGGATAAAACAAAACCTAGAATAAATTATTCCTATTTTTTGTACAAGCCTATTGAAAACTTCAACCTATCTACAACGATTGTTTAGAAAAGTAAATAAATATAAATAAAGCACTATTTTATTTTGTCTTAATTTTTTCTGGTTTTGTGATGGTATTTGTTGTAATTAATTAATAAATAAAAGCATATGTTAATAATATAATTTTTCTAAAAAATGAAATGAATTATATTAGTTGAGAAAAATTAGAAGAAAAAATTGATAAACAAATAAAATCTTAATTTTCAATCTAGAAAGATCAAAAAGATTTTCCATGTTTGTAAATTTTAAACATAACAACATATTATTTAGAAATTCAAAAATTCAAAATTACATACATACACAAATATTTCAAAAATAATATAAAATTTTGAATTTTGAATTGAGAAAGATGAAAAAGATTTTTTTTCTTTCTAAATTTTAAATAGTAAACTATAACTTCTTTTTCTTGTCATTGCAAATGGAGCTGTCTGATTCCCGCTCTGCTCGCATTTTGAATTCACCTAGACCTTTGTCTACCCCTTCTCTGCTATTGTTGGCCACGATAGATGCCCGTGGGATGGGGGCTTCAGGAGGGGCTTCCTCTTCACTAGTTGTGTCCTCTGCTAGGTGGTCTAGGTGTGCTACTCTTGGATCTTCTGACCCTCCTCTCTTTGGGTTGGGGTTGGGTGTGCAAAGTGCGTCCCATCTTCTCACTATGGGTGGCTCCAAGACTCTTCTTGTTCCTAGTATTGGTGGTAGAGGGGTCTCCATTTCTGTGGAGAAGGTTCGGGTTCCTCCCCCAGACTTTGTTGGTGATGGTGGATGAAGCTATGCTTGTGCTTCCACTACTACAAAGGTAAAAACTCATCCCATTTCCTATGTCGAGACCTCCCCTGTGGTGGTGTGTGGCCTAGATGTGGTGGAGATCATTGGATTTCTACCAACATTGTGGGTTGGTTTGCAGATTCACTATTTTTTTCCCTCTCTTTTAGGTCTACATCGTTGGGTGATGGATTCTTGGAGATATTTAGTCTTTGGTATTGTTGAGCTTTTCCCTTGTGCAAAGGGTTTTTTTTATTGATGTTTTTACTTCTTCCAAATAACGTGATTTGATATTGAGAAAACTGTGGGTGTGGGGAAATCATTCTCTCTCGTCCAAACGTTGGACAATCTCCTTTAACCCTCTTACTGAACTGCTAACTATGTGTTTAGTATGGGCTTGTTTCCCCAATCTTCCTCTTCATTTTTGAGAGAATTCTTGCTTTGAGGCCATTGGCGACTCTATTCACCACTTCTTAAAGGTAGATGGGGATACAGATGCAATGGACCCCTTTACCTTTTCTCACATTTTAATTGAGATTTTCATCTCCACATCTCTTTTGGGGGATGCGGTTCTCATGGTTGGGGACAATCCTTGGACCCAATCGCTAGATTATGAGGTCCTCCTCTTTTGATGTAGAAGGCACTTCTATACTAGTCATTTGGCTACAAATTTTTCTCTCTCACATCGTAAAGGTGCGTCCACTTGGTGGAAGGATGCAAATGATGATCATTTGACTATCCTAAACTCTGAACCCTCCATTGATGACTCTTTACAAGCCAATGATGTCTCTCGCAAGGGTGGCATTGATTCTGTTTTGGTGGATCTGAATCCACCTCCTCTTTCTATTTTGGCTGCCAGAGCCCTTCTTTGAATGCTATTTCTCTTGATCTTCCCTAGCCTTTAACCGTTGAAGTTCAACATTGGTATCACTTTGTTCATAGTATTGCTGTCAATTCTCTCTCTTTGGGGGTTCCTCCACCCTAGTCCTCTTATGGTTGGGACAACTCTGACAATATTTCTTGGACAGTTGTTCGATGACAAAAAAAAATCACTCTGTAGACTCTCATACTCCTCCCCATATTGGAGGTGAGTTGTGTACCCACTCTTGATGTGGGTTACTAGTTGTGCTACTAGTTTGATGTCAATGGCCTCCTTTGACCTTGTTGTAAATAATTTCTCTGGTCTATAGTTTTAAAGCCTTTGAGCTGGAGTGGTGTAAGGGACAACACCCTTGTTTTGTTTCTTTTAATATAAAAAAATAGTAAACTATAATGTTTCTAAATTCAAAAAATCAAAATTACATACATATACAAATATTTTAATTTTTCATACATCAAAAATTGATTTAATTTATGAATTTGTTAAAATATTTTAAAATTTATCTCTCAATGTATTTCACATAGATTTTTTTAAAATATAGGTATGCTAGTTACATAACAAAAAAATACACACATAATTATTTTAGTAATATGGGGGGTTTTACAAAGGAAACCTCGAAGGAAACCGATTTAGGAAAATAGCTCAAACTGTAAGGAAACTCAGGTGCGGAAACAACTTCCTACACTAATATCTAAAGGAAAGTATTGTGCAAATTCTTTTAGATTCTTACAATTTCAGATTCGTTAACTACTTTAACAATGATATTGCAGCCATATACCATGCATACAAAAAATAGAGAATGACACAATGATTTACCCTGGGGAAAACCTTTCGGTAAAAAACCCCAGCACTCCAAAACCTGCACAATGTATTATCTTCAACACAACGGTTACAACACACTTGCAATGCAAGTTCTTTCAGGAGACAATCGACACACAAAGACTAATATAGTAGCACCAGATCATACCAACAATACACTCTTTTTCTATATCTTTCTGCGACCCTAAAAAATGCTTATATCATGCGCTTTCCTTTTTAGGGCAACTTCCAAAGATAGCTACATTAGGGTTTTACCATTCTCTGAGAAAATAGGAACCCTAAAAAAGAACCCCATGATTGTGGAAGAGTGTACAGTACTCAACTTTATCAGTTGCCACATGTCATTGCATGTCTTCACCCGTCATAGAACCTTCTAGAAATAGCTCTTACGTGTAATAGGAATCCGTCATAACCGTTTTAGCCATGATCTCCTTACACACAATTCAAGATGCCGACACATCAAGTGGAGTGACACATCAACATGCCAACTAGACATGTACACTCACACTTAATTACATTATT
>MU225458.1:1246384-1273888 GCA_018584345.1 Thuja plicata | reverse complement strand
TTTACCCTGGGGAAAACCTTTTGGTAAAAAACCCCAGCACTCCAAAACCTGCACAATGTATTATCTTCAACACAATGGTTACAACACACTTGCAATGCAAGTTCTTTCAGGAGACAATCGACACACAAAGACTAATATAGTAGCACCAAATCATACCAACAATACACTATTTTTCTATATCTTTCTGCAACCCTAAAAAATGCTTATATCATGCGCTTTCCTTTTTAGGGGAACTTCTAAAGATAGCCGCATTAGGGTTTTACCATTCTCTGAGAAAATAGGAACCCTAAATTGTTTTTTGGGGCGATGCCCCGAACCCCATGATTGTGGAAGAGTGTATAGTACTCAACTTTATTAGTTTCCACATGTCATTTCATGTCTTCACCCATCATAGAACCTTCTAGAAATAGCTCTTACGTGTTATAGGAATCCGTCATAGCCATTTCAGCCATGATCTCCTTACACACAATTCAAGATGCCAACACATCAAGTGGAGTGACACATCAACATGCCAACTAGACATGTACACTCACACTTAATTACATTATTTGCAAGAAATACATCTTACAAAACAAATAATAAGAATAGGAATTATCCAAGGTTGAGACACCTTATTCCTAACACAAACATTTCCAAACAACATTCCACTCGTTGAGTTGATGGAACAAGAAAGTAGGAAAGGGAGTGGGGTGGGAAATTCAAATGGTTATGCTAAGGAGGAAGCATAGGGGGGTGAGGAAGATTATGGGAGAATGTTTGCAAGAGTTTGTTCTATTGCAAATGAAGGAAATTCCTCTTTGTTTCTTTGAAGGATTTTTTGGAGTTGTTTTAGTCCTGGATGCGGCTCAGAATAGAGGCACTATTTCCTTCTACCTTGGCTATATTTCTTGAGCCATTCATAATGAATTTTGTATGGTTTTGAGTGGTAGTCCACATCTACCATTTTGGGGCATGGGCTTTGTTATGTGACTGGTTTCACCATGGCTTCAGTTGGCTAATCTATTTGGAGGAAGTTTACACACTACCCCGTGACATTTTCCTAGGTTTGGGGCATCTCATGTGTTGTTTTTCCTTCTACTGTAGGGTTTCCTTGGAGTACCTTATGTGGAGGGTCACTATGGTTGTGTTGTTTATTGACTTAGGGTTTCTTTTCCCTCTACATGTTGATTGGCATGCTTATTCATTGTTATTCCAATTTTTTGTGATTGGTCGTTCTCTCATTGGAGATTGGTTTGAACCCTTCCCTATTATGGGCTTGGGTGTTTGTCCCACGAAAGTACCTATTCTTTCTAGAAGTAGGTGTGTCCTATGTTTTCTCCAATTTCAAGGGGTTGTTTGTTTGAAGAGAAATTATTCTGAGAGTGCTTTGTTACTCGTCAGTATTTTGTGGTAGCTTGCTTTGATGATTCCTCTGTCACCATTTAGTTGAAATGCCCTTATTTTGAGCGTCACTCTTCTTCTCTGGCATGTTCTCTCTAATGGTCAAAGTCATGGTGGATCCTCAATTTTTTTGAGATCTAGATTTTTTGGTGCTTGAATTTGTGTGAGTTTGGGCTATGCCCTTTACTACCTTGATTTGGTCGATTACGAGATGTTACTTTGTGTGCTTGTTGCTTCTCTCATTCCCTTTCTATGGCCTCTTTTGGCTTCTCAGTGCCTTGAGTGGATTTCTTTGTCTTATCTTATTTTTCAAAGAATATGTTTCAATAAGATATGGATGGTGAGGAAGTATATGACTCTTGGTGTTTTACGGATGCCTGCAACCTAGGTTGTGATTCATTTTTCTGACTTACTAATTTGGGGTTTTTCTCTGTTTATTAGTTCTGTGCGTGGTTTTTTTTTCTGGTTTATAATGTTAGTACTATACGGGTAAGCCTTGACATATGATAGGGTTCATTGGTACTGTTGTGAGTTTTTAGATGGTGCCTACTTTTCTGGTGTTTCTTTATTTGGCCCTTGGGGATAGAATACAGAGGGAGTTGTTATTTTTGGGTTTCATTTTTCCTTTTCATTTGAACTATCCAATTTAGGTAGTAAGGATAATGGTCTTCTGTTTTTTGGTGGCCATTCAGTTGCTGATAGTTATCAAGGGATTGCTATGGTCTATGGTTATTTTTGGTTGAGGTTGGGCACTAGTTTTGGGGTTGTTCTCGTCCTTGTTGAGCTGGGGTTTCTCTATTGGCCGTGGTGAGGGCTTGGCACATTTTGTTTTTGAGATTCCTATGGAGGTGGAAGCGTTCCCTATGGAGGTGGTGAATTTATTAGTAAAAGATGTTTTTTGTTAATTTATGTGGCCTTCTCCTTTCCGTGGTTGCTCTAACGTGGGATGGATTTGTGACATGCTCTCCCTTTCGATGGTCTATTCCTTTTTTTTCTCCTATAGAGGTGGGATCCTTTTCTATTGAGGTGGAAAAGAGTTTTGCACTTGGAGGGTGTATTTTCTATCAGGTCGATATCACTTTTTACTATTAGATGCTATTTTTCTATATGATGGTTTTGAACCATTTTGTTAATCATTATCAAGGCTTGGGGAACCTTTCAAAATCCCTCTATTTTCCACACTCATTGTGTTGTTGGTTTTTTACTATTAATGGCCTCTTTCGACCATTGTACTTTAAGTGGCCAAGCATGACTCCTTGTTATGTAAGCAACCTTTTTAAGGAAAGCTTGTAATTTTGTTGACAATATGTCCTTTGCATCCTTGACTTGTAATAGCCAACACCTTTGTTAATGTGATGATGATCTCTTGACAACCCTTGGTTGTGGTTGTGTAAGGGTTAACCCCCTTATTTGACTGTCGAACTTAATAGAAAATAGACAACCACACGTATATTTATATTACACAAAAGTTATAGAAAAATAAATCACTCGATGGATGTCATATTGACTAGAAATATTGATTGGGAATAACAATACATGAAAGATAACCTTAAAGTTCATATTACAAGCACTTCACTGCATATCTTAAAAGATTTTAATTATTTTCTCAATTTCTTTAAATTTCCACATTTTTTCATAAACGTGAATGAAAGTTAGTTTTCTAATGCAGTTGAATGTAGATTTATGGAGGTTTAAAGCAAAAAAAACAATACCAAATGGAACTCTAGTTGAGAAAATGAAATATTGCAAATTTTTCAAAACTTAAAAAATGAAAAATAAAATAGAATACAAGCTTTAAAAAATTTAATATTATTATTTATAATATTAATATATATCATTTTATAATATTTATTATAATTTATTTAACAAAATAAATATTTTTTCATTTTTTAAATATTGTCATTTTATTAAAAAAATAAAATTTTATAGACTTACTTTAATTACATTGAGATGCAATCTACAAGTGAATGTACACTAGCATACTTATATTTGAAATATTTATGTTGAATATAGCGAGAGATAACTTTAGAAAATCTAACCTAATAAAATTTAGAAATAGTTAACATTCATAAATATAAGCAAATGAAGAGATTTATTGTTAGAAATAAATACAAAAGGTATAAATCAAGAGAACATGGATAATATCTTTAACCATAATTTAAAAATTATTGAAGTATATTGTTGGACATATAATTTGGTTTAGTGGAGAAACATAGCAGTGGATTGGCTGGACACTTTGATATTGATAAAACATTGAGTTTGCTGAAGGAGAGGTACTTTTGGCCTTAGTTGTATAAGGATGTTCAAAAATTTGTGAGAAGTTGTGGAGTTTTCCAAGTTTCAAAAGGAGTGAGTTAGAATACTAGATTGTATACACTGATTAATGTTCCTGAGAAACGTTGGAGTGATATCAGCATGGATTTTGTTCTTGGCTTACCTAGGACAACTAGAGGTAATGATTCCATATTTGTTGTTGTGGATAGATTTTCTAAGATGACACATTTCATACCATGTAAGAAAACATCAGATGCAGTACACATAGTAGATCTTTTCTTTAAAGAGATTGTCAGATTGCATGGATTACCAAGGAGTATCATCTCTGACCAAGACAATAAGTTTGTTAGCTATTTTTGGAGAACACTTTGGAAGAAGTTGGATACTGAGTTGAAGTTCATTTCTACATTTCATCCACAGACTGATGGACAAATAGAGGTTGTAAACTGAATTTTGGGTAATTTGTTGAGATGCTTAGTTGGAGACACACCAGACAATTGGGATTTGATGTTGGCACAAGCATAGAAGTAATGGAAAGACACCTTTTGAGATTTTTCATGGCATGCAACTGAGAGGTATATCAGATTTGAGAGATATTGTTGGTGAAGAGTAAAGTGCTGAAGTAGAAGAATTTGTAGAATTTACGAAGACAATGCATGAAGATGTGAAACATAAGCTGGAGAAAAGTAATCAGAGATACAAAGATAGTGTAGACAGATCAAGAAGACATAAAACATTTGAATTTGGTGATGTAGTAATGGTTCATTTGAAGAAAGGAAGATTTCCTATTGGAACATATGGTAAACTAAAAATGAAGAAATTTGGTCCTTGCAAAATACTGAGAAGATTTGACAATAAAAATGCTTATGAAGTTGAATACCTGATGACATGATATATCACCTATATTCAATATTTCAGACTTGTATGAATATCATGAACCTAGTGAAGAAGTGACAGTACCAAGTGATTATCCTAAGAAGCAGATAGAGGAAGTTGAAAAGATTTTGAGATAGAAAGCTGGCAGAAGCGCAAGAGGAAAGGAATACATGGAATATCTGATAAAGTAGAAGAACAGACTGATTGAGGACTCATCTTGGATTTCTCAATCTAAGTTGGACTTGATACATGATTCAAGGAATCATTTTTGGTAACCCTAGGTGTCTGATGCAGGAGCATCTTGGGTCATTGACAATCCTACACAACCAAAAAGATGTTTGATTTAGTTCTTTAGTTTATTTTTTGTCGCTCGGGTTCTGCTTCTCAGGCATGCTTGTCTTTGTTTCTCAGTCATGCTTCACCAATGGGTTTTCTATTGCTTGGTCATGCTTTACTAATAGGTTCTCTATTGCTCGGTCATGCTTTATCGACAGGTCTTCTGTTACTCTGTCATGCTTTACCGACGGTTGCATATTTTGGGAGTTGGATCTTTGGCCGACTTCTTCATTTAATTTTTGCTGCTGAATTGATTTGGGATCTCTCTATGGGATCTATGTGGACCTAAATTTGGGTCTCTCTTATGGATTTGAGCGCCGACCTCTTTGGTAGATTCTTGTATATATTCTTTTGTATGTTCTTAGTTTAGGTATCAATCTTAGAGCAAGAAAGAAAATGTTTAGATATTGAGATCGAAGGTCTGTGATCTTTGTTGTATGAAAATATTATTTTAATTCATTGAATATATGGTTGAAACCGGGAAGGAATTACAACCCGACATGTAATGATTTTGATCAAGTTAATATAAATGATATCTTCTGTTTCTTCTCTCACTGTGTTGTTTGGCTTCCACATTGGTTCTGCAAGGTGGTTAGGTGTTTGGGAGTGCATTAGGACCCTTATCCTTGCCCTCCTTTCATCACATCTTCATCTATTTTTCCATGCCACTTCACCAGATGCTCCTTGTACTCCTTCTTTCTAGTGTTTTTGTAGACTCTGGAATCCAATATGTGCTCTACCTTTTTGATTGGTGCAGATGGTAAGTTGAGTTCTTCCACCTCCTGTATGACCTGAGTCAAACTCTGATCTAGATCTAGTATTGGTCCTTTGTACAATACCAAGTCTGCTACATTAAACACAGGAGATAAGCCAACATCCTCTGGAAATTCCACCTTGTATGCATTTGTGCCATATTTGGCTAGTATGGTACATGGGCCAATTCTTCTCATCTGCATCTTATGAGGCACTCCTTTCTACAATCTTTCCTTGTTGAGAACACCATCACTAGATCCCAAAATTGGAATTGGACATCCCTCTTTATTTCATCCACTTTTTCCTTAATCTTCTCTATATTTTTAGTCAATGTCTTCCTTACTGTCTCATGCACTTCTTGCATAGAATGTGCAAAATATTCTGCATAGCCACTACCCTTGGCTCCATCCTTCATAGCTATGAGCTCAAAAATGCCTCTAGGGTGTAGGACATAAACTATTTCAAAAGGAATCTTACCAGTAGTCCTATTCACAATATCATTATAGGCATACTCTGCCTGTCCAATGAGTTGGTTCCAAGTCTGACCATACTCCTTAGTTAAGCACCTTGGGAGATTTCTTAGACTCCTATTGACTACCTTAGTTTGGCGATCAGTCTAAGGGTGATATGCAAACCTAAAAGATAAATTGGTTCCAAGCTTTTTCCATAGGGTCTTCCAAAAGTGGCTCATAATTTTGTGTCTCTGTTTGACACTATGCTCAATGGTAATCCATGAATTTTGACTACCTCCTTAAAGAATAGGTGATCTATCTGACTTGTATCATGGATTGTCTTGCAAGGTACAAAGTGGCCATCTTACTAAATCTATCCATAATAACATAGATGCTATCCATACCTTGTTTGGTCTTAGGCAATCCTACCACAAAATCCATGCTCAAGCATTCCCATGGTCTACTGTGGATAGGAAGAGGTTGGTAAAGGCTTGCATTGGAAGATGTACCCTTTGCTTTCTGACATACAACACAACTTTCAACATACTTCCTAATGTCCAAATTTATCTTAGGAAAAAAGTAAAACCTCTGCACTAATTCTTGGGTCTTGTTGACCCCAAAATGTCCACTAAGTGCACCATTATGCTTTTCTTGAATCAAATTTTCTCTTATAGACCCTCTTGGAACACATAATTGACTTCCTTTAAACAATAGATCACTCTGCAAAGTATATTCAGAGAATTAATTATGAAAATGATTCTTGTATTATTGACATACCTTATAGATGTCTGCAAAGTCTCCCTCTTCTGCATATAGGTTTATGAAGCTCTCAATACCCATGCTGTACAAATGTATCTCTTGTAATGTCATGGCTCTTCTACTTAAGGTATATGCTACCTTATTCTGCAATCCCTTCTTGTTCTTGATGTTGAAAGTGTAGGCCTGCAAATATTCTACCCACTTCATATGTTTATGAATGAGCTTATCTTGTGAATTTGGGAAACTCAGTGCTTGGTTGTCTGAAAAGTCTAGAAACTCTATTGGAAGAAAGTAGTGACTCCACCTCTGTGCTTGGAATAGAGCATACATCTCTAGGTCATAAGAAGAGTAATTCTTCTTGGCTTCACTTAAATTTTCAGAGTGGAAAGACACTGGTCTTCCCTCTTGGCTCAAGACAACACCGATAGCCACATTTCTAGCATCACATTAAACTATGAACAACTTCTCAAAGATTGGAAAAATCAATATTGGTTGAGTGGAAATATTCTTCTTCAACAACTCAAATCCATGGTTAGCTTTCTCATTTCACACAAACTTAGTTTTCATTCCACCTTTGATAGTATCTAACATAGGAGCACAAATTGCACTGAATTTCTTTATGAATTTCCTATAATACTGAGCTAAGCCATGAAAAATTCTTACCTCTGTTTCTGTTCTTGGAGTAAGCCAATTGAGAATGGCTTCCACTTTTCTTGGATCCATCTTTAGATTTCCTTGAGATAACACAAACCCAAGGTATACTAACTTGTGCTTCATGAATTCACATTTCTCCAAGTTTATCATCAACTTCTCCTCATTTAGCTTCTTGAAAACTATCTACAGATGTCTGAGATATTCTTCTTTGGTCTTACTATAGATGAGTATGTCATCCAAGTATACTACCACAAATTTTACTATGTAGTCTTTAAGGACTTCATTCATGAGTCTCATGAATATATATGGGGCATTGGATAACCCAAATGGCATTACAAGCCACTCACATAGTCCTTTTGTGGTCTTGAAGGCTGTCTTCCATTCATCTCCCTCATTGACTCTAATTTGGTGGTATCCACTCTTTAAGTCAATCTTTGTGAAAAACTTGGCTTCTCCTAGACAGTCCATTAGGTCTTCTATCCTAGGGATAGGGAACCTATACCTAATGGTTATCCTTTTTATTTCTCTTGAGTCAGTACATAGCCTCCAAGTTCCTCCCTTTTTGGGTGCTAAGACAGTGGGTACAAAACAAGGACTAATTCTTTTCCTAATAAGACCTTGGCTTAATAGTTCTTGGATTTTCTTAGCTATTTCCTCATTTTGTTGAGGGGTCATCTTATAGGCTGCCATTTTAGGAAGGGTAGCTCCTGGGATAAAGTCTATTTGATGGCTTATAGTTTTCTTAGGGGGTAAGGTTGATGGTTGTCCATCACTAACAATGCCTTCATACCTCTGCAACATCTCCTACACTTTCTTTGGCAATTCTATCTTCTTGACTGCATACAAGTGAAAAATCAACTCCCTCTCCTTCTTCTAAGGATTCTAAGAACTCCTTCTTACTAACCATAAGGACATTGGGACCAGATGATTTCATCTCTCCATCCTCTAACAGTGACTGTATTTTGAATGTCACATTGTCCTTCTTGAAAGAATATGAATTCTTTGCTCCATCATGCATGGCTTCCTTGTCAAATTGCCATGGTCTACCAAGGAGAAGGTGACATGCATCCATAGGTAGGACATCACTCAACACCTTGTCTTTGTATCTCCTAATGGATAAATCCACCCAAGCTTTCTCATTGACCAAGGACATGTTGTCGTGTGTTTATCCAAGTGACTATGTTGTCAGTAGACCCTGAGTCTATGATGACTCTACAAAATTTTCCCATCATTTTGCATTTCACTCTAAATAGCATTCTCCTTTGACTAGGTTCCTCTTTCACTAGATCCTTAATCAGTGTCCTCCTCATCATTAAGTTCTCACCTTCCTCTAACTCTAAGGGTACCTCAAGGTATTTACTTCCACCACTATTCTCCTCTTGAACATAGTTTACCCTCTTTTCACCTCCATGAGAAGTAGAGCCTTTTTTCGGACATCTATATGCAGGGTGTCCCATCTAGTTGCAGTGGTAATATTTCATGTTTGAAAAATAGTTAACTCTACCTTGGATATTGATTCTTCCTCTCCAACTACTATTAGAGTTCCTTCCTCTATTGGATTTGACTTTGTTTGAGCTTCCTTCTTGCTGTTTAGTAAGCTTGGTCTCTCCTTGACTCTTTGTTTCAGAAATTCTTCCACCATATCCACCTCTTTGTCCTATATTATCTCTTCCTTTGCCTCTACCTCTGGTGGTGCTAGAATCTTGTTTCTTTCTTAGTTTCTCTTCACCTTTATCGCAATTTGGTGACATTTCTGAATATTATCAGGGGTCAAGAGACTCATTTAATATTGTATAGTCCACTTGAGACCATTAAGGTATCTAGCTACCTTCACTTTCCCATCTTCTGCAACTTGAGACCTCAAGCATAATCTCTGAAATTATTCAGTATAGGAGTTTACATCTAAGTCCTTCTGTCTTAGACCTTGTCTTCTTTTATGCAATTGGATTTTATAATCCTTAAGAACATAAGAATCTCTTATTTTTGCAACTATAGCCTTCCATGTAGCAACATGATTATTTCCTTCCTTTTCCCTCTCATCTTAGATAAATTTCCACCAAGTGAGTGTAGACCCTCTTAGTCCAGCCTTAGCAACTTTAACCTTCTAAGCATCAGTAATGCTATCACATTCAAAGTGATTCTCTAGTCCTTCTATACAATCTAGGAATATCTTTGGTTCCATCTTTCCACTAAAGATAGGAACTCCTTCTAGAGCCTTACCACTTAAGGCCTTTATTTATTTTAGGAATGGTTCCTTAGTGAGGACATGATCAAATTTAGGGACTTCATCATCTAATGCAATCTCCTTACTCTTTTCTTCAACCTTATCCTTCACTTCTTCTATCTTGACATCCACTTCATCTATCTTTTGCTCTAATTGAGCCAATCTATCTCTGAGAAATCTATTCTTTTCTTCTTGCTCATCTACCTTCTTTTCCAACTCTGCATTAGTGACCATTGTAGACTCTCCTACTGACTCTCCTAGTTGGAACATTCACCACAAGCCTGATCAAACAAGCTCTGATACCAATATGATAGAGAAGCTCCAAGGTGTGCTTGCACAATCACTTATCTAGGAATTTACTTTTCCTAGCCTTCCCTAGATCCTAAGCTCACTTATATGACCTTGATAGTCTTATCTCTTCTATTCTAAGACTATCCTAACTCAACTCCAAGATTTAGTCTCTTTGTGCTTCACCTTAAGGGATCACTATCATTAGGAATACTTCAAATCTTCACTCTATCTTGGATGATTCCAAGTAAAAACTCTTCATAATAACTTCACAAGTGCTGCAAAAAAAATCTTTGTCATCCATATGGCTTGATTTGAATGGGACATCAAAGCTGAATCAATCGAGTTCAATATTGACAAAGGATTTTGGTCTAATAGGCCTAATTGCTCAATTATCCCTACACAGAGGATTTTTCTCAATTCTTTCTTAAAAATTACAAAGGAAATAAAAAAAATTCACATTCAAATACCCTTTATCAAGAAATTTAATATTTTGTAGGTCTTTGGTACCTAGGGTGTCCGTACAGTAGAATCTTGAAATGTAGGACGAATAGGGCTAATTGGACTAGAATTCTGCAACCCACTGATTTCTACCTAGAAATCTATCTTGATGGATTGAACAAGAACTAATATCTCTTCTAGGGATCTATATGACCATAAACCTTTTGAAACCACTCTTGGTTTGAATCTCTCATTCACTCCCCTGCATTTGCACTCAAATCTCTCTCTGTCATGCACCTAGCCAGGCTCTCTGATCTTTCCTAGGGCATGATCTTAAAAATAGAAACCTGAAACTTATAACCTCCTACTTGCATATTTAAAATTTACAAAGGCTCCCCTACCATATTCATCATGACCGTGAATATTCCCAAGGTTGGATTCTATGGGGGAGCCATTCTACCTAAAATCCCTCTGTCTACTCCAGCAACTACATAAATCACAAATTTTTTTACAAAGCCTAACTAATCAACTCAAAACCACTTTTCCACTGAATGAAAATTTCTTAAAACTAACTATACAACATAGATCCAACACTGGAACAAGCTTTTCAATCCATTCACCAATGCATATATGCATCAAAAGAGTCGATTGTGCACAAAACTCAGAAAACAATGTTCTTCTTTCTATTCAAAAACTTGCATTACATCACTCCTGCCTCAGGAAATGAGCCTCAAGGTATCTAAATAATCCTTCTCCATGTTTTTAGGATACTATAATTTATATCCCTCCTCAACTTTGAACAGAATCAAAAGTTGTCGATGTTGCATGCAACATTTGCAAAATTGCAAATGTTGTCATGACAACATTACCACATCTTTTATATTAATGCTCCAAACTAACTTTTATGACCTCTATCTCATTCCAAATGATTAATAAACATAATTTAAGCCTTTTTAGGCACCTTTCTAATCTCACCTAAGTCTAGAACACTTTTAGACCCAATTTCCCACTTTTTAGGCTAAAATAACACTATCTCCTAGAAAAGTAAAAACAACTAGGATCTAGATTGAGCCTAGTCTAATACACCTAGTAACACATAGTGCAAGACCTTCTAAGGTCAAATTGAAAAGATATTGACTTGGAAAGATTTAGTACAAGCCAAAAGTGTACTAGGATTTAGGGGTTTTCCTAGGTGCTCATGCACCAAACTGCTAGTGAAGTTAAGTCTAAAGTGGAATCTACAAGGAAGAAAAGTAAAAGAAATCCTACTACAAAGAAAACTTATAAGAGGAAGAGAAAATATATAGAGGTAAAGGATGTTTAGAAGGAAACTGAAGAGGATGAGGCATAAATGACACAATCAGACAAGGATGCCTCTGAAGTGTAAAAGAGTGGTGAGACAAAGAAGGCCCCTTCTACTGATGATATTTCAAAAGATATTGTGGATAATGGTAGACTAGCTATAGTTGGTAGAAGATACACTTTGCGTAGTGATGATGACAAGAAGAAGTTAGATGATGCAATTCTGCATCATTTTCACAAATTTTGCAGAACACCTTTAGAGATCCATTCTTGCATTCCTGATGAAATATATCATTTGATTGATGCTAGATGGAACACTACATTGCAGTTGGATAGAGAAATTATGGAAAGAGCACTAATCCAAGTGCAACTTGAACTATGTGCTGAAGATGCTAAGATAATGATTGATTCTCACAAGCATAAATTAAAAATAATGAGAAAAGTAGCTAGACTTCTAATTGAAAGCAAACATAATGTCTATATTGAGAGTATTGAGACTTGGAAGAAGACACTGAAGATAAGGGAGGTAAAAGCACAAGAAGAGAAAGTTATGGAAGATGCAAATGAACCTATGCAGGGAGATGACACTTTTTCTATAGATGAACCTATTGGGAATGTTATTCTTGATGTCCCCAACATGGTGCCGAATATTGAAGTACAAAATACCAGTCTATCACAAAAAAGTGGAGATGAGATTAATTGTAGACATTACAGGTAAAGAGGATGCATCCTCACCATCTCTTATGGAACATACACAGTTATTGATTTTTGAGAAGGAAGAGGAGAAATCGGTAGAAATTCAATAGGAGGATACTCATAAAACAATTGAAGAAGAACCTGAGACAAAAAGGAAATTAAGTCTTGGAGAGTCAAGTGTAAGTAAGAGATAGAAATTGGTGCCTGTTGTAGAAGAGGACGAAGAGGAATTTGACAAAGAAGAAACACTAATCACACCGGTCAATATATCCAAATTGAAACCTAAGGACCTGATAAAATTCTTAGAAAAATTAAAGAAAAAGGTTGTAAGAGACAAGGTGAGATCAAAGAAGAAGAGGACAAGAGTCTTAAGGAAAGCTAGAGACATTCTAGCTGAGTTAGTACTAGAGGTATAATATGAATAAGATGATTCTCCCATTGATCATATGGATAATATTATCAAGGAAATTCCATATCAAGGCCTAGGTTTGCAGACTGTAGTTGTAAAGCTTGCAAAGGAGAACTTAGAGAAGAAGATGATAGGTAAGCTGATGGAGAAGATAACTACAGATCAGATCAAATTTTCAAATTTGATAAAGGCAGTTAAGTCTACATTGACTGAGGCAGGTCGATTTTTTACCAAAGTATCAAGGTATTCTAATTTTGTTCAAGATTTGGAACAAAGTAGAGCAGAAGCTCAGAAGGAGCTAGAGAACAAAAATTAGTTAGCTTGTTCCTATGACAAGCTCAATCACTAATTACAATTGTTAGATCAAGAAAAAATCATACAAGGTTAAGATGATTTAGAATGAGAAAGAAAACATAATGCTTACCCTATTGGAACTTCAATCATCCTTATCCCCTACAATAGAGGTCATGCAGATGAATGTGAAGAAGGAAAAATACATACTTTCCTTACCAAACATGAGCACTCTAGATAGCATGGAAGAGCTTGCTTCTAGTCTGATTGAGAAAACCATTGCTATGGGATAATTGCAAAAGGCATGGGAAACATCCTTGGATTCAAAAAAGATAAACTTCAAGGTGATCTTTGACAAGATGTAAGTAAGATTTTTTTAAGCGTACATATATTTTAGTTTTTGTACCTTTGGCATTGTTGTCAAAGGGGGAGTATATCTAAAGGAAGTATTAGTATATGGTATAAACCGATAGGGAGTCATAAGTTGGTATATATTCTTTTCCTTTGATATTCTAGTATTAAGATTGTGATTGCACGATTGTAAGAAGTTAGCATGTGTTTTCCATTAATTCCAAAGGGGAGATTGTTGGTATTGTGATGGATTTTGAGGTTCAACCATAAGGATTCATTTATTTGGTTTTCATTGATGGAAACCAAGTCAGTACAATCATGAAATACTACAGGTGAAGTAAAGAGACAATTAGTAAGAAGGTAATGTAGTCCATAAGATTGGTAGACAGTGAGAACATCACTTTGGTGGTGATCATGGTAGAATTAGAATTGTGAGGAGTTGTCAAAGGTACACCATCAACATGGTTATATTACAGTGTGGTTCCAACCACAACTTATTTGGTTGATCGGTGAAATAGTTTTTTTTTGTCACAAAAATTAAGATAAGTAGAACTCAAGAGTTCTTGAGTAACAGTTGTTAAATCATAGATTGGTGAGTGGTATAGCATGTACGATGATATCTAATGATACAATGACATGGAATAAAGGTCATGAATTCAATGTTTTGACATTTATGTGATCAATGCAAACATTTAAGGTGGATTCTAGGTATTGCATTGGAGATGTCAAAATGTGTTTGACTACTTTGGAGATATAACTTGCATTTCTTATCTTGATCTAACACGGTCATGATAAATCATTTTATTCATTGAGATTAATACTTTGGAATGTGGCACTTTCACAGGAAATTATTTGAAGATCATTTTTGGTGTGTTTGATGTCGGTGCAAGTTGTGTATATATTGGGAACTGCTCATATTGAAAAGGAGTTGTAGTTATTTTTGTGGGTGATGCTATTATGTTTTTTGTGGTTACGATCAGAAAGATGATAGACAGAGAGAAAAGAGAAGTTACCGAGTACAAAAAACATATTGGATCTGAAAAGAAATCAATGCTACATCCAAATCACTCATCTTGTTGTTCCCTAATAGTTGCAACAAGCAAAATCCCTTAACTGGGTGAACTTTAATGGGTTCCTATTTGTAAATCCTTTAAAAGGGTAACTTCTTTATTGAGGTTTTAAATCCTCTAGCGAGGTAGATCATAATTGATCTAACTATACTCCTAATAGTGTACTATTCACTCCTAACAAGGTGAACCCTCAGAAAGGGTATTTGTAGCTCCTAACATGGCAAACTCATTTAATACAGTGGTGGATTTGTGAGTGTCATCCCTACCATGGTTTTCTCTGTCTAACCAAGGGTTTCCTTGATAAAATATATGTGTCATGTGTGATGATTTTGGGGATGATTGATATTACTTTATTTTATGTGTTTACATCAGTTACATGCTTTTTGGTTTGGAAAGTAATTCAACAATTATTTAGATCAATGGTTCAATTTGTTTACTACATGTTTGAACTGATTCACCCCCTCTCAATACCCACTAATTTTAACATGTGCTACTTCATATTTGGGCTTGGGAGCACATCCTAGTTATGAGTCCTATTGCAGATAGAGATTATCTAGTTATTTTTTCTTACCTCTTTGGTTATCATGGTATTTTTTTCCAGCCTCCGTTGGGCAAGTTAGAGTTTTGGAGACGCCATCTAGATGACATGGATACCATATATTGAATGTGAGGCATGGAAGGAGGATCCAGATGAGAATCATTTTGTGTTTACATCACAATGGTTTATTGGGTGTACCCCTTATATCTTGGAGAGGTTTCTACTTTCTCGAGTGTTATTCTAGTATGGACGTATTCAAGATATGTTGTAGGGTCTAGTCATGTATTCTCGTGTTCATTAAGAGAGAGATCTATGTGGTCCTAATACACATTACATGAGATTTCAAGAAGATTATGAGGGAATTGGTGCCATGGTTTGGGATTATATGCCAGTTGTGATAAATTCTAGGATGATAACATATTATAGTCAGCAGTTCACTACTCATCCATTTACTGGACTTACTCATTCTACAGAGCCAGTTCCATCTCTAGAGAATGATGATAATGATGATGCTGAAGATAATGATGATGGTGGTTTTCCTTGGTGATAAAGGGATGGTGATAGGGTGAGAGGTGGTAGATCAAGAGGTGGCAGAGCTAGAGGTGGTGGTGCCAGAGTTGGTGGCTGAGGTGGAAGGGATGGTGGTGGAGGTGCTTATGCTACTAGAGTAGTGAGAGGTAGATGCGGGATTATTATAAGTGTAGTAGGAGGTGGCCAAGGTGATAAAGATCATGTTTGAGGTGATAGGAATGTTGGACAAGGTGGCAGGGGTTGTGCAGTTCCTACTAGAGGTATATTTATTATGGCAATGGATGAGAACCTTGAAGGCCTCACACAGGTAGACAAGTTAGATAGGTAGTTCAACTAGTTGGTCTAGTTTCCCATAGTTAGGATGTGCAGATGTTACATGCTAGGATGGAAGCATTGCAAGATCAGTTGGAACAGGCACTAGGTTAGATACAAAAACTGGTTATAAAGGTAGCTCATTTGCAGGCTGAGAGAGATAGGGCTACTGGGAAACAAGGTCAGAGTAGTCAGCTAGTTGATCAAACAGATCCATAGATAGTTTTAGGTCCATTATCTATACCACCAGGTGATCTAGATGCGGGTACTAGTAGAGGTCCCTCTACAGGTGCTGGTGCAAGTAGTGATACAGGTGGAAGTCACGTATAGATGACATTGTGATAATATCAGATTTGGACATGATGTATATTTTTGACTCTTGATGATTATGATGATGTACCTTGATGTAATTTATTGATATGGACATTGATTTACATCTCTCTCCCCCTTATTGATACTAATGATTTATTCTCCTTTGATGTTATTATACATTGGACTTTATGATTTTGATGATATATATTATGCAGTGAGACTATTCATGGATGCATTTTTATATGGTTATACCTATATGCATGTTTTTGTGATTTTCTATACAATATGTATGGATGTATTTACTTACTTTGATGCTTATGGATGTTTTATTTATATATATTCCTAGATGGATTCTTTAATTAGAATGACGATGTACAAAATATGCTTATATGATGCTTTGTTTTCTATGGACGCAATATATATGCTAATTTACTTATGATATGGTTGTATATGGTTATGTAATGTTTTATGATTATGGATTATAATGAATATTACTAAATGTACTGAGATGGATTTAATGATAAATGAAATGAAAACTAGATGCTCTTAATTTAATGTTCCTAAATGAGATAATGATTAATGAATTATGCACTTCTTTTTTATTTTAATGATTAATGACATGCAATGGTTTAATAAATGCACCAAAATGAAAATGATATGCACTTATTTTTATTAAAGTCTAATGTATTCCACCTAAAGGAGAAAATTTGTGATTTCATTTTGATTTTTGACCCTTGAGAAATCCCATAATGATTTCTCAATGCACGATTGAAATCTACTAATGAATGCAAATGCAAATGCAATTGGATGCTGTCAGTTTTTGTTGAATCATTTATTTTTCTATTTATCATCATTGAGCTATGTGCAAGGTACAACCATCATTGGTCCACTTAACCATGATGATATGAATACTTCTTTCATCAGTTTTTATGTTGTAAGTTAATAATGACACCAAGGTATAATGAACCAAGATGAGCCAAGTATCATTTGCGTAAAAATACAAGAATTAATCCCCTTCATATGCAAATCCAGGTGTCCTTGATGATACTTTGATGATCATGTCTTGAGACAAATTTGCACACTAATATAAATTAATTCTACAAGAAGAATACAAATAAAATATCATGCTCCATCATCTCTTCTCTAGTCCAAGACATTATAGAGTTTCTTAAAAATAAATAATTTTGAAAAACCAAGAAACAACCACTTTGAACATATTTGCCATTGTAATTTGATCCATTTTTTGATAAGAATTAATCCTTTTGTCAATTTGGCCATGGTTTTGTTTTGATTTGATGTTTAATGCTTGATGTTGGGATGTTGATATGTTCAAAAATGTCATACATCCTAATCTTGGAATAAGTGTGTTGATCTAATGCTTGTGTCTATTTCAATGAGCTCACTAAGGCTAGATTTTTCCCCCAGTTTGAATTGACAACGATTATGGACTAAGACAAATTTAAAAACCATGATAAAATCTTTATTTGACAACTAAGCTATACAGGTGGAGGTTTAATTATGACTATAGATACAAATGGAAAAATACAAACAAATATTAACAAGGATGGTGAAAATGCAAATGAGGATGCAAATGCAATGATACTTGATAGATAGAGAAGCTTAACTTAGAACAAGTAGCATATGTTTGCCAGGTTTTCACTATTCGGATTTATTGCATTTTTTGATTTGATTTGATTTTTTTTGATTTTTATCTTTTTCTCATTTTATTTTCTATTATCAAGGCATCTGTTTGCTAGGTTTTCACTAGGATAATGACTTTTCCAGGATCTTTATTTACTATTTTTAGATTTTTTTAGGATCACTTTCTACTATACAAACTGATACTCTTCAAACTAATTAAGCGTAGAACCTCTTAAGATGGATACTATTCATAGGTTCTCATATTTTTTATCCATCACATGTGGCTAACTTGTAATTTCATTATCCATAGGCTGATGTAATGACAAAGGGTCCTAGCCAATTTGCTTCAAAATTGCCTTTCTTTTCTCTATACTATTGAATCCTTGGATTTTCTCTTAGAATTAGGTCACCCACTTGAAATTCCCCAGGTTTGATCTTCTTGTTATAGTTTCTTGACATACACTTTTGATAAACCTTCAAGTGATCATATGCTTGGTGTTGGCATTCCTCAAGAAACTCTAGTTCTTGTAATATGGAAACCCTATAATCTTCATTTGAAAATACACCATGTAGTGAAACCCTAAGTGATGGTATTTCTACTTCCAATGGTAAAAATTCTTCTACTCCATAAACTAAAGAGAAAGGTGTGGCCCCTCTAGGTGTTCTAATATTGGTTCTATAAGCCCATAATGCTACATTGAATTGGATGTGCCAATCTCTTCCTGAATCATCAACTATTTTCTTAAGGATTTTAAGGATGTTCTTATTGGAAGCCTCTGCTTGTCCATTTCCTTTAGGATAGTATATTGATGAGAAATGTTGGATGATGTGAAATTTATCACATTGTTCTCCTACATCCTTGTTCTCGATTTGTTTTCCATGGTGTAGTTAAAGGGCACAACTCCTGTGCTGAAACATGTATCAAGTTCCCATGAAATTAGAACTTTTGATAGGTCTTCACAAATTGACATGAATATTTTTCCATTGTTGGCCAATAATACCCCATTAGATAATAATTTTCTTAGCTAAGGTAAAACCACTCGACTGTGAGCCAAAAATACCTTCATGAACCTCTTTTAAGGATATTTTAGATTCCTGATCATCTAGAATTCTAAGTAACATCCCATCTAGACCTCTTTGATACAATGTGTCATATACTAGGGTATAGAATGAGGCTTGACATATAATGTTTTTCTTTTGATTGCGAGATTGGTTTAAGGGTAAGTTGTTGTCTTTCAATTAAGTATATATAAGGCCATACTAGGTAGAGTCAAGACCCACAAGTAAACATATGATTTGGGATTCTGGGTGATCATAGACAGGTTTTACTAGTTCTTCCACCAGGAATTCATATCTTGCATTTTGATTTGGTTGTTGGAGTAATGAAGCCAAAGTTGTCATGACATCTTCTGCTCTATTTTATTCTCTTGGGATATTTCAAATGTAATCAATAAAAAATTCTGTTTGAAATCATCAATAATTTTATTATAAGGTATGAGCTTATCATCTTTGGTTAAATAATGATCATTTATCTAGTTGATTACTAACTGTGAGTCTCCAAAGACTTCTAGTTTTATGATTCTCCACTCTAAAGCCATTTTGATCCCAATGACTAATGCCTCATACTCAACTATATTATTGGTGCAAGGAAATAATAGCTTGTTTGACTTTGGTATGGTGTATCCTTGAGGTGTGATAAAGATAATTCCTACCTCTGAGCCATATTGTGTATATGACCCATCAAAATATAACTTCCATGTTTTTTCTTCAACTCTAAGGATATCCAAATATAGGAATTCTATTTGCATCGGTTCTTCACTTGATAAGGGTGCTTCAGCTACCTGATCTTCTAACACTTGACATTTTATTGCTCTTCAATCCACATACTTTATATATCAAATTCACTTAGGATGATTACCCATTTATCTAGTCTTCCTATTAGAGTTGATTTACTAAGAAGATATTTCAAAGGGTCTATTTTAGAAATTAATTGACTTGATGTGCTAGCATGTAATGCCTTAGCTTTTGGGAAGAAAATACTATTGATAAAGATGATCTTTCTATGCAGGTATATTGGAGTTCCTATTTGACCAAAGTTATACTAATGTAGTAGATAGCCCTTTCTTTTCATTTCTCATCTTGTTGGGCTAATAAGACTCCTAATGAGTTATATGTTGCTGAAATGTATAGTAATAGATCCTTTCCTGGTGTTGGCTAACATATTTGTCCTTTTTAAATTTAATTATTCTTAGACTCTATTCCCATATAAATAATAACTCTTTCACAATAGCTTGGTGAATCATGAAGAATTCCCCTCTAAATTTTATAAAGGTACAACTCCCTTAGATAGATTTTCAATGAATGAAACTAGACTAAATTCTCAACATATAATTTTTACTAGAAAGTACAAAGGCGTTAAATGACATCCATAACATCAAAAAATAATGGATAAAAAACATGTATGCATATAGATAGATTAATCTTTAATAGGACTCATAGATCCTTCACAATTAAATCAATTAACTTTTGAACAACTTGGACACAAAAAAGAAAGAATGTAAGAACATAAATAAGGTGTAATACAAAGTATGATAATTCCAATTAATTACAATAACATTTTCACATAAATCATTACTCTATATCATCCCCAACACACAGATTCAAAACCCAACTAAAAATATTTTTTTCTTTCCATTCACAGATGTAAAGTTTTTCTTTAGATAACATAAAAAAAATCGCATGCATACTGTAAATTTTCTGTTCTAAATTTTTTTATCAACCCTATGCCAATCTTATGATTGACTATATAGTATTTTACATTATATCTACTTAAAACATTGGGGTTTCTCCAAATTAACCCGAGTTTCAAAAATAATTAAACCAGTAAAAACTGTCTAAATTTACCCTAACCGCCTATTAGAAACTACCCCAAAAATGTGCTATGTAACTAGATAATCTACACAGTAGATGACCATGTTTGAGTATCTTCTCTTGATCCTGTAGAATGGGCTGGATGTGTTGGTGTGGCCTATGTTGCTTTCCATTCTTTGTATAAATTGACAAACTCTTGGACCTCCTGGATATTAGGAACATTGACATGGACCATCCTCTTCCTCCACACATCCTTTTCCCATTTGATCTCTTTAATTATCACCATGTGAGAAGGTAAGTGTCCCAAGAAAACATAAAGTAGGGCTTCCATTTATGCTAATTTTGAAAGATCTTCAACTGCCAATAGTTTAGCCTCTTTAGCTTTCCTCTTTTGTTTCCTTATCCTTTAGAGCACCATTAACTGTCAAGATGATTATCTGCATCATTTATTCCTCTGTTAGGGGCCTATCCACCTTTGTGACCTATGTCCACATTTGTTGATTCACAGACATCCTACAAGTGGCTTTAAGCATTTTGGACTTTGACATGGTTCCCGAGCACTTGCTAACCATATCGTCTAAGGGTAAAGCAATGGGGGTAGATTTTCTTTTCTTTCTTACCATAATCTCTAACCATTTTGGGGTTATATCAGAGGTGTTACTAAATAAAGTGGATTGGTTAGGAGTGGGATTAACCACACTCAATGCACTAGTGAAATCTGCAGTATCATCCAGATCAATAGTAATATCTAGTTGGTATTACATGTCCAATTTAGGGAATTCCAATTCTCCCTTGGCCATTTCTTTTCAATTTCCTCTCCCGAGTCCAAATTAATCACCTCCTCTTCCATTTGGGATTCATTTTATTTGCGGTTTGTTCTGGATCAAGTCACCCTTGTAGGAGAGGTAACCACTGGAGGACTGGTGAGCTTCTTCCTTGGACTAGTTTTGTTGGCTTTAGTTTTGGATCTACCCACATAAAAAATTTGAGTGGTTTTGTCAGAAAATGTAACATGTGGTTTTTTTCCTTTTTAAACTCTAGTTGATCTCGGTCCATGAGGTTGATTCTTTGTGGCCCTCCATTCATTAAACCATTTTTGTATTCTCTGGGTGACAGTGAATGTCTTAAATTCTAGATTATGTGTCTCTTCCACAGTCTAGGCAATTTCAAGTATGGTGATGGGTTAAAATTTTTGGTACATAGGATCTGCCAAAGAATTTCCATCTTCCTCTACACTCGTGATGTCCATTTTCATACCAATGCTAACAATTTTTTACAATGTGAACCTACTCCATATCCTTTTCATCTCTTATTGCTCATCCAAAAAATCTTTCCAGTAGTTTTCAAGATGAGGTAGGGGTAGAAATTCTTCCCTGAGTAGCAGGTGATCCCTAGCAAAGCCCTTATTATAAAATTGAGCCTAGGTTTATAAAACTCAAAATTGAATTTGAACAAATCAACCTCAAGGTTTAGAGCATCTGAGACTGATTTACAATCACATGAACCTAGATCGATTGGAAGTGATACCACTATTTCATTCTTAGGTGATTATATCTTACTCACATGGGCCAACTTACGACATAATTATACCAATATAAAATAGTCCAATGCATACCTGGGAAACTTGATAGGATGTCTATCATATCCTCCCACTATGAGGTTGGTGACGCATGAGAACTAAGTATAAAAGATTCCATATTTCTCACTAATTGCATTGCTTCCTATAAAATCATTTGTCAGGAATACCAACTAGCTCAAAATTTAACCTCCATGAGAAAACATCATTAACCTTCTTGTAATTTTCATAGCATGTTCTCTTCTATAGGTGAGGGTAGTACTCATAAATTTTAATCTTTTCAAAAAATGGTTCATGATGCAACTTGGTTTATTCTCTTGCACAAGCCAAACAATAGAAAAAATATGAAGCCATGTAGAAACCCTGGCACCCAAAACAACCATTTTTTAACTGATCATGCAATTCTTTGGCTATGATCTCTCCCAAATCCAAAAATTGGGTTCCCTGCAAAATTATTTGAATGAAGAAATACATCCAATCTTGAAAATGAAAAGCATGATTAAACCCCTTTACTCTGTGTAAAAATGCCACCATGTCCTTGATGTGAGGTTTCACATGTTCTCTTGTAAGAGACCCGGGTAGTCGTGATCCACCTTTATGGAATTTTAACAACCAAATATGAGGAATTACATTCTTATAAACCAGCTTTTTCTTAGATAACGTGGACTAGGACATTGATATATTAAACTCAGAATACACCTCCTTGATTGGTATTCTCAGGGAAGCTATAAATGTTTCCATATCAATAGGAAGAAATAATTATCCATTTAATTTCCTTATATAGTTATTCACTAGGTCATATCTGTTTATACATTCCTTAACTACTTACATACATACTAGAGTTGGAGGAAACGCTACAGCCTCCACTTGCCACTCTAAAGAATAGTGCTCATAATAGAGCCTTCTTCAGGGTTTTTAGATCTTTCTACAAAATTATCAAGGTCATACAGGACCTAAGAGGTGTCTCATTGCTCAGGGGATGAGGAAACCATGCTCGATCCGTTTTCAAAAATTTGAAAGGCAACCCTCATGATAATGAAATTCAAAAAGCTGAAGTAACAGTAAAATTTCAAAGAATGCTAGCGCAATGAGTTATGACAAGGGTGGGAAATTAGACTCACCTTGCAACTAAAACCTTCTACAACCTCAAACCTAGAAATTTTGGTGTTCTCCGCATGCCATTTTCTCTTTGCAGAAAGATTGGTAAAATGATGCCCAAATCTCCCACTTATGTCAATTAATAACATGAAATATTGCCCTTAAATTACCTTGTCACTTCTACGCGCGGGCTTGTCATTTTGTTATTACATCCCACATGTGAAGGTGCCATTTAATTTAGTAAAGATATTAGAAAATCCATCGCCACTATTTTCCTTTTCAAGACACGTGCCTTTCGCTTGAATTATTGGTAGATCATGTTGAAATGCTTGAACCACCTGAACCAAATCAAAGGATTCAACAAGTTCAAGCGATTCAGAGTTAAACATGACCTCCTTTTAGATATAATGGTTACTATAGCACACTAAAAAAAATCAACTGACATAATTTTTTTTTAATGAACGACTTTGAACTGATTGAATGTGTTGAACCAATTAAACTCATTGAACTAGTTCGAGAGGTTAAATTATTTCAATATTTGATCACAACTTAACTTGACGACTGAAGAAAGAGAGTTTTAACACAACCTTGGGGCATTGAACCAATTGAACCAGTTCAAGGGGTTCAATGGGTTCAAAATTTCAAAAAATTCAACACTCTATCTTGCTTCAGAGCTTTCACTCATGACCATGGGGAATAATACAACATAAAGGCATAAGTACTAAGCTTAATTTTGACCAAGATAGACACAAAAAAGTGAAAATGTGTGGGGGATAGATAAGATTGGCTCTGACTGGGACTGCAGTTTGGAAAAAATTTAGAGAACTTAGAATCTTTGGTTACAAGACAAAACAAGACAAGGAACAAAGCACATGAAGTGATCACAACAAAATTGAACAACAACACTATTTACAAAGAAAACAACTATATACAAACAAGAGACACCTATTTTTCAAGAAACATAATATCTTGACTAATTTTAAATCTTGTCCATTGTAGGACAAGGGAATCATAGAACCATCTTTATCATCTAGCTTAAAGAGTTAGATCCTAGTACCCAGTGGATGATGTAAGGAAGTTTCCACAGTGTATCAAATTTTTCGTGAGCGCGTTTGGGTTCCCTTCTTTTGTCCCACAACAAAAATTCACCACCCTCCATGAATTTCATGGGTCTCACTTTTCTGTCAAAAATATCCTTAACTCTATCCTGATGAGATGTGATTCTATCAACCATTTCACCCTTTTCCTCTTCTAGTTTAGTTAGATACATGATACATTTATCAAGTGAACTTTGAAAATACTGGTCTTCCACCATGCTCTTTAACTTTGAAGCTAAAAGTTCAAGAGGAAATGATAGATGAGCAATCCTATACACTAATTCATATGGGGCTATTCTGATCATCTTCTTCGACGTAATTTTATCCATCCATAAAGCCTCATAGAGTTTCTTGTGCCAATCTTTGGAGTTTTCATTGACTAGCTTATTCTTCATAGACACCAAGTTTTTGTTAGTAGATTTTTCCTATCCATTTCCTTGTGGGTAATAGTCCAAGGAATGGGACAGGGATATGCCATGGTCATAGAAAAACATCGAAATTTCATGAGAATAAAAATAGGTAGCATTATCAGCCACAATTTTAGTTGGGACTCCAAAGAACACCGTTATATTCTCCTTCAGGAAATTGTACACTAATTCATAAGCGGTGCACTTTGCTGGTATAGCCTCCATGTATTTCATAAAATAGTCCATTGAAGTCAAAATGTAACTATGGCCAGCACTAGAAACTGGTGCGATTCATCCGATGAAGTCTATGCCCCACTATCTAAATGGTTCTTCAACAACCATAGGCCTTAGAGACAGGGCTGCTAAATATGGTTTTCCAGCAAACATCTGACATTTCTCACAATTCACTACCCAACGGTAAGCATCCTTGAACATTCCTGACCAGTAATAATAATTCCTCAAGATTTTAAAACCCTTTATTGTCAAGGAGAAATTCCCTCTGCATCCTTCATCATGGTAAAATTTCAGAAGTTTCTCCTATTTCTATTTGTCCACATATTTTAAGAAAGTTCCATCTAACCCCTTCTTGTACAACACATCTTTCTATATTACATACTTCACAACTTTTAATCTTAATTTTCTCTTCTATTTCAGGGTGAAATGTTCTAGAAAATTCCCATAGGTTAAGTAGTATGCTACTTCATTGAACCAGGGATCTCAAAGATTTACAAATAAGACTACAGGGAGATCATCTTCCTCCTCTTATTTTCTCTCAACAATCATTTTATATGAACCTTTCCCGCAAACCAACTTAGTAGGGTGGATATCCAAGTCATAATCCTATGTTTTTGTTATACAAGTTCTCTGTTGTTCAAGAAAACTTCCTATTGTGTTAGTATACTCTTCACAACCGAGTTTCCCATAAAATTATAGAATACGAGTGGATAATATAGTATCTTAAGTGTTTGACATATTTCTGTTAGAATAACTGAGGGGGGGGGGGGGGAATCAGTTGGCTCCCAATTATCCTATAGTCCCAAATNTATCTTAAGTGTTTGACATATTTCTGTTAGAATAACTGAGGGGGGGGGGGGTGAATCAGTTGGCTCCCAATTATCCTATAGTCCCAAATTCTCCCAGATGTATATAACAACAATTTCAAACATATAAATCAACTCGGTGATATATAATTGCAATCTCAAACTTTTAGTCCTATACCGAGTAGCAATAAATTAATACTGTGATTATCGATCAATGTAGATAAATTAATGTGTAAATAAAAATGACAATCTACAAAAATCATGCACATTAACACATATATTTTTAACACAGAAACCCTGCTAAGGAAAAACCCACCTGGGACCGGTAACCCAAAATATTTCACTCTTCTGAAGTGAGCGCAGTTAAGAGCCAACCCTGTTAAAGGTTACAATGCACACTGTTAAATGTGACCTGGTTAGAGGATTTAAAACTAACTGTTAAAGTTCTTAAGATTTATGCAAATGTAATAGCACTCTCTAATATTTTCTGTGTGTTTCAAATGCAACAATCTTTCTTGCATTTATATTGAGGATGAGGCTAGGAGAGACATGTGCCTTCATGAGACATGTCTATTCATTATAATGTTATAATGTTTCCTTAATCAATCATATATTAGAATAATATAAGTTCGCATAATTAATAATATATATATATATATATCATATATATATATATATACAAATACAATATATTATAATTAATCAATATCTAAGTATTATATGTATTCTAAATGATCATACGACTGAAGCTACAGACATTAACACTCCCTCTTAGCTAGGGAGGATGATCAAACATAATTTGTAGTGGTCTCCCTTGTCAACACATATGACCCTCACCATAGCTACACAAAACATCAACACTCTCTCTTAGCTAGGGAAGATAAAATCCATTAAGGTAATAAATCCATTAATTTTGAAAGAGAGAAGATATCACCTCACTGTGATATCAAGAGATATGGTATATGCAGGAATATCAAGTCACATGATATTCACCGTAGCTCATAAATATCCATGATATGGGTAATGAAATTATGTCTCATGATGTTTGACATATGGATACTAAGTTTACATAGAGATATGCCACTACATGAAATTTCTCATATGGTCCAGTCAATGTGTAATACTAAGTTCAGAAGGATCCTAATATGATCCATATTGATACAAATAAATTACATAATTTGTGATATGAAGGATCACCTAACATGTGATACCAAGTTTTACATATCACCTAACACATGATATGAGGAATCTCCTAACCCATGATACCAATTTTTATGTATCACCTAACATGTGATATGATGAATCACTTAACATGTAATACCTGATTTTATATATTACCTTAGATCGTAATATAAGGAATCACCTTAGATCGTGATACCTAGTTTTCACATTACCTTAGATCGTGATATGAGGAATCACCTTAGAACGTGATACCTAATTTTTATATCACCTCAGATCGTGATACAAGGATATAGTAATTAGAGAACATTACATTCCCCTTACATATAACCCTATTATGGTATGT
>MU225458.1:1228215-1246303 GCA_018584345.1 Thuja plicata | reverse complement strand
ACATATAACCCTATTATGGTATGTTCACTAACATATTAAAATGTCTACCATAACGAATCTCCATTACAAGATCGTCACCTTGTAACATCAAATACAAGTGTTCATTGTCTAAGAAGTTGTCACCTCTCAGAAATGTACACAGGAGGGCCCATAAGTCATGGATTCACACACATGAAATCCACCTTGAATCATCTCAGAGGGTGGAAATAAGGGCTTTCACCTTAGACTTCTCTCTCAGAGAAAATAATGAAATAACATACAAAATAATAGATCAGAGATGTTGAAACTCCTTTTCATCTAAGGCTTCGTTCTCCAATATACCAAGTTTATCTTGAAAGTACACAACCTTCTCTCTAGCAAGAAACTTGGTTAGAATATCCTCCATCTATTTTGTAGTGATAATATACCTTGAAAAGCATACTTATGTACTATATCTCTTATATAGTTTGCATCACTCTTGGTGAACCCCAAGTTATGTAGGAGCTAGCATAAAGGAATTTCAGCTAGCACACATGGGACTCAATCTCATGATCTGATTGCAAAAAAAACCATCTCCATTGTTGACTCCCATTGAACCAATATGACCAAATTCCTTGGAGAGCAGAATGAATCAGATCCTCTATATGCTCCCTTTAAATTTTAAGGTCTTGCAACAACCTCCTGACCTCCTCATCCAAGGTTGCTTTTATATGAACTATCAAAACTCCCGGTGAATCTAATATCAACCTTATACTAGCAATTCGTGCCTTTGTTGTTTGGTATGGAACTAAATCATTTGAATCACAATCCTTTGGCTTTTAATAGTTTCCTGGTACTAGGGAAACCATCTCGATATGGATTGCCCTTTTCAATCAGAATGATTAAGATTCTTTGAAAATTAATTTTGGGAGATCCTCTAGTAGCCCTCTCTGTTACGAAAATATACATGGCCCCAATCATGAAAATATCTTTCTCTAAGAGACTCTCATCATTTGGTAGGAGTAGTTTCTCGTACACAAATGTACTTGTCTGATTCCATAGAAATATGAGTGAATGTAATAAACTATTGATTTATCCCAGGGCTTGGCAACATCAAACATTTATGATAATCTGGCTTCCATCTAAAGCTCCAAGTACATGCATCAACCACTTGACCTTCTCATCCAAGGTTGCCTCTGATATATTGTTAAACTCCCTTTGAATGTTAATTCTTTTTTCTCCTTGAAGAAATGTCTTTAGCCATCAACTTAGTCCTATGATTGAAAGCATCAAGTTATTTCTTCCTTGAATGCAATCTCTTCTGTTTCTTGATCCATCGTAAAATCATTTTAGAGAGATTACAAATAGTTCATAAAACTAAACTATCTCAAAGAGAAATACCAAAGATAGAAAAATACAATATTTTACTAGCCAATATTATAGCATAAATTTCAAACTCAAAAATTCATGTGCAATAATAAAACATGGAATACTTATCTTAAGTTTCAAATATTTCCTTTCTTAAGGTGAGCCCATATATGAAATATCATACATAAATCAACTCTCATCATAATTCCCCTTCAATGAATCCATACTCTTGGATGCTTCTTTGATACCGTAAGGAGGACTGCCTGATGGGCTTTATGAAGATTTTGATATTTTCAGATGCTAGAACTTGGAAACTATATTTCATTGTTGATATCACTATAAGTTTCATCCAATCTTAGAGAACAATCGTAGTCCTCAGATCAGAGAACACTATTGCCAAATTTAGTATATATATATATCGTTGATGTTCTGTAAATCTCATCAATCACATAGTATATGAAACTAGACAAACTAATATCGTTGTCCATGATGATCACCAATGCAAATGTGACAAAGATCAACCATGATTATAAGTAGCACTGGTGTTATCACCAATCAGAGATAGATGTAGGATTGTAGAGAACGTAATGTTCACTGAGTATATCAAATGCTTTGTATTCTAGTTACTAATTAAAAATAAGAGATGAGTCTTAATATAGTTGAATGTTTTTATCTACATATATTTCATATCTCTTTGAATTCTTTGTTGACGCTTCCTCCTTGATAATCCTAGATGATGATGAGAGACATTAATGTTATCATGGGTGTTGATCTAAATAGAGTCAAGACAGTGCGTACTCCATACTGAGTCGGGGATGATTGTTGTTCCAATACTACTCTAGTGCGTCCAATCTAAATACAATCTGTAATGAGTATGAAGGATGTGAATCTCTGTGTGTATTTTCTATTCTAAGACATCGCTCGAGTATCTGCCCTCTTTTCCCTTCTTTTTCTCGTATATAGGTAACACTGTCATAGTTTTTGTTTTTAATTCTATCTATATTATATGTGCTAGCAATAGATACTCAGATTGAATCCTTTCTCCATTACAAATGTAAGGATCGGGTTGTATACAATATCTTGTTATTTGTTATTTCTCATGATGTTAATAATCTTCAAAAATGTAGAAGCCATATTGCCGATACCTCACAATACCAGATATCAAATATAAACCATTAAAATCTCTGTATGTATTTATTGGCTGGGCTTAACCAGCACACTCTAAGCGCTGACCGTGCTTAGGTGGATGTTGTGGGCCCATTTACTCTGTTAGTTTTTCCATGTCCGTTTCCGTCGTTCTAAACAATCCTGTTAACCGCTGCAGCCAACAATTACTCACAGCTAGCAGCCTGGCACATAAACCAAATTAAATTTAAATTCATAGTTCCCGCGTTGTGGAAGATGGGACATGCTTCTTCATTGCCACGGATGCCCATAACCACACTTGTTAATGAAATTCTCCCCGATAAAGTTTGAATCTGCAACTCCCGCCCAATCCATTGAACGGAGAAACAGGAGGATTTCGGTGATTGGATCAAACATCACAGCCATAAGGTCACAACATACTGCAATTCTAGAGAGTGAATCAAAGGGATTTGTCTGTGGATGGAGGAATTGGCTAGTTTCAACTTTCTCGTGGGTAAACCAGCAGTTTCTGATCATATTTCAATACTATAATTAGATTGATTTATTGCGAATTTTATTGATGGCGCTTTGCGGATTCCTAGCACTGAAGTTCCTTGTGATTTCAGTATTTTCTGATGTGTTCGAAATTTGTTGTGGGTTTGATGGACTTCAGTTTCTATTTTGCTTTTGTTTTCATTTTCATTTCAAATTTAATTAGAGGGTTTCTCCTAGCCCATAGTTTCTTGCTAAATTACGGTGGACTTTGATTGCATTTACAGGAATTTTGTGAATTTAAATGCTTTCGTTTACATAAGAGTGCAGAAAAGTTTGTTATAGTCTTATAATGGAAGTGAAGAAGCTTTCATTCATTCTTCATTATGCTTGTGATTTCGATTGAATTTTTTATTATGAAATGTTTATTTCACAAAATTGTAATTATTTATTAACAAGCATTACCTTGAAAAGATGAGTTTGTCTTATAAAACTTGCAAAAAATATTTCATGCCCTTGTTTTACAATTATTACACCTATACAATGATTCTTGGTGTTAAGGAAATTTATTACATCCGCATTTTAGGTTATGATGAAATTTTGTATATTATATTTATCATATTGAACAACATCTAAGTCATTTTCATTCTTGTTATTAAGTTTTGAAACAAATATTTTAATTGATTAGTATTTTTTTATTATTATTACAATTGATTTTAATTTTTAGTTGAATCTATGTTCATATTATGCTATTGATATGAATGTTTGAGGTTTTTTATTTTGAAAATTCAGCATTGATTATATCTTTAATAATGTTTTGGTATATAATTAATTTTAGTTTGTCTATATAGAACTCTATATAGAACTGAATTATTTTTTAAGTTTATTATAAGATGCATAACCCTCATAAATTCTTTATTTATTCAAAAACTTGAACTAATGTAATATTCCTTGATTAAATATAAGACTCATATTACATGATTGATTGATTTCATGTCCTATTTTATATTTTTTCAAAAAACAAGAATTTATCATCACATTTATTCATAAATTTCAACACATTTTTATAAGATATTAATTTTAGAAGGAGAATGCCACACTTCCATTTGTGAAACTTTTCTCCAATAATGTAGCATTTATTGTATCCCCCATTTTTAAATCTTCCATGGCATCTAATGCCATGAACGATGCTAATGGAGATTTTTGTCGAGGTAATTTTAGAGTATCATTAGCCATTACACAACACAATTTGATTAATATGGACCAATGCTACTCCTCGCATGTACATTGTCTATCACCTAAAACTTGAAATGATTGAGTTTGGTAATACTAATTAAAGATCATAAAATAACTATTGTTGATATATAGTGTGTAGTTTTTAAATTTACATTTTTATCAAGTTTTATTATTATATTAGATTAATTTTAATATAATATTTATTATATTTTTACATTTTCTTTTTTAATTATTCTTTGATCATAAGCTAAGCACTGGAAGAATCTGCCACTAATTGATCTCATGATTGGGAAATTCAAAGTGATAGTCTCAAGCTTTGCAGTGTTCTAATCTATATGGAAAGGATGGGAGAAAATAAGGACCAGTGTGGAAGGGTCTGACTTATTAGATAAGGAGAACAATGTGTGTGGGGAGAGATCCATCTGGTAGAATCTTTACAAGGGTGGAAAACCATTAGCTCAGTTGCAAGGTTGCTCTGCTAGAAAGTGGAACTCCTTAGGCATTAGTTACTCTTCAGATATTTTTGTGGATGGGAAACTGATAGTCTGAGATGACCTTGATTCCAAATTTGCTATACCCCTCTCCCAGTGGAGGACATACACCATGTTCTACGAGAGGCATGCTCAAATCTCAACCTCCCCAGAGACACCTCGATTGATTCAGACATAATGGACCTAATTAAAAGTGGACTGATGGCACTCAACTTTGGAACACTAAAGCCAAAGCTATGTATAAGATACTTGCAGACACAGATACCATCTATGAGCACCTAAATGTTAAATGGAACCTTAACTTAGACCACACTACATGGAGTACATACCTTGATAAACTATGGCATACTCCTGTTGAACCTAAAGTATTTTGTTTCATGTGGCATTTTCTTCTGCATAGGTTGCCTATTAAGAAACCTTCTGGTGAACCTAATGTTTGTTCCTTTTGCTTTGAACCTGAAACTATCCTGCATATTTTTTTGAATGTCAGTTTTCTACTACCGTGTGGAGCCTATTTGGGATGGAACTAAACAGTAACTTTCACATACTAGATATCATTTTTGGGAATATGATAGGATTGGATAAAAGATGCAATCTTTTCTGGACTACTCTTTCCTTTCACATTCTATGACATATTTGGAAGTTTAGGAATGATGATATTTTCAATATAGGAGTAGAGTGCTTACTGAGTCTCTATGGAGACTCGTATATTTTAATGTTGCCTAGCAGGTTACCATGATCTTGAAGGTAAAATAAAATGAAGCACTGAAAGTTATCAGAGAAGTTAGGAGTGTTCTGGACAGAGAGAAAGTCACATGTAAAATGTCCACCAAAGCTGAAGGGGACTTTGACTATGAGGTCACGATAGGGAAGATGTTACAGCAGATCAAAGATCACAAGTGGCTAACAAAAAAACATAAAGGTATAGGAAGTGGAACTGCAAAGGGGAATACCACAGGTGCAGAAACATTAGCTGATAAACAAATGGAAGATAATAGTGAGTAGACAGGATTGGGCCAAGGACCTCAGGATCAGTCTTCATCTGAAACTCCCATTATACAGGCTCCTAGGAACAACTCGGTATTTTTGGCACCTATCTCACTGTACCCTCCACAACCCTGGGAGACCTATTTCTCAAATCCTTATAATATCATCCTCTATGACAATTTTAAACTCAAATGGGTAGATCATCAACTACCATGGACAACTTGGTTCCTTAGATAGAGGCTGGATAGCAAGACTGAAATATATGTTTTGTAATCAGTTTTTTTGATACACAGTTTGATACATGACTTCTCGACTCCCTCCGTATGAAGGGGAAGATGTATTTTTTTGTAATTTTGATTCAGATGTAAACTCTTGATGATTTCCATAATTAATATATTATAGTTAATAAAAAAATCTTTGATCATAAGAAGTAATATTTTATAATTTTAAGATAAATATTTAAGGTCATAATTAATGTTTTTGAATTGGGTAAAAGCAGGTTTTGAAGGGGCCCCGAAACCCTATACAAGTAAATTTTGGTGGGAATCTAAAACCCAACTAAAGTGAAACTTCTGCTAAAGAAAGAACATTACAAACCAGCAGACAATAGACAGTAAACTACTAGCAACTAGCCAAGATGAGACTCTAAAACCCCAGCTGCTGAAAGAATAGGCAAAAGCCTTACACTAATAAAATAACTGGAGTTATCAAAATCCCCATATAAAACACCAGGGTTTTAACATGGATCCCTAAACCAATAGTACCAACATGAAAGAGCACCAAAGCCCCAAAACCAGCCTTAAGCCCAAACCAAAAATAGCCAGCCTCCAGCATGGGCCCTTGAAAACTTTCAGAATCCATCTACAGGCACCTACCAACCATACACAAAAAAACAACGCCAAGGAAAAAAAGAGGGGAAAATAATCATAATACATAAATTGATGTATATACATAAAAATTATTTTCTATTGAAATAAGGATATTTATATAGATTGTAATTTTATTTTATTATATTATAAATTTTTATTTTTCTGATATTTTTTGAACAAAAATAAAGATTTTTGAAGTGTTTAATTTGAGCTAGTACACTATTTAAGGAGCACGTTGAGAATAACATATATAATGAATTTTGTCTATTTTTCCATATTATAGTAACCCAACATGTAGACCAAGAAAAAGAAAAGTTATTGTACTTTAGCTCAATTATGTGACTATGAAATTTGATCTACACTCAACAAATGGAAGGTTGAAGTGTCCAAAAATACTAGTGGTATATTTACGGGTTAGAATGCTAGTAAAATACATGAAGATTCACAACACTATATATTGAAAATAATTTTCTAACCATCCATGATATAGATATAAATTTATTTTATCCATTTGTTCATGCATGATTCTTAAGAAGTTTCTATAGTTCTACTATGATTACAACTCATGAGCTCATATTATTCTAGATGACACTTCATATGTTGGTGTATTACAGGTAGTAGTTAACATTGCACTTACTAAAACTACCCCTTGCTATTTTGTATAAATGTTTTACCTCCTTGATGAATAATACAATGATATAATGTACTTTGTCATTTGTATTCATCACTTCTATTTGGCATGAGAGAACTCAAAAATGACATGAAGAAAAGGAAATGAATAATGACATCATATGGTGGGCGAGTCATTTCATGCTATTAGGTTGGAGACGTTGCAATACTAAAAATGTGTCAATATTAAAGTTGCTTCAATGTTTCCTATCTAAGAGATTGGGGAATATTTGGATATCCCATGTCAGTAGTTTGAAAAAACAACTATAATTTATTGTAGGAAAATTTGTAAAGATCCCTATGTTTCTTAAGAAATCAATAATCTAAAATAAAAAATAGAGAAGGTGTGAATGTTACTCCATGTTGAAATGATAATCATAAATGAGGTATTGATTTTATATAAGTACACAATGCAAAGCACTAGAATTTCCTTATGTGTGGTAAATCCTCTAGCTAGTTCAAGAAAAGCTTCCTCTGTGTAGAGTGATAAAGAAACAACACAATAAGAAAGGAAAGAAAAACCATGTGTGAAGTGTTTCTTGTCATTTTGGTAGGGTACTTTCACTAATATTAGTGTGATAGAATTGCTAGTCGTCATTGTGTGAGTTTTCAAAAGTACTGTTATGTGAGGATTAACCTTCTATTATACAAGAATAAATGGATTTAACACAATAGATTAGTTACATTAATAAGAGAAGAGGATGTATTGCTTTATCTATGAACGTATAAGAGAAATCAATGCTTAAAGTATTCATAGAGTTGAACTCATAATGTTCTACCGAAAATGATTTATATTTTTTATGAATGGGCATTTTCATTAATATTTAAATAAAAGTACATTATTCAAAAAACAATTAAGGGGATATGGGATCACTCCTCAAGATTCAAATAACTAGCACATGAAAACTAAATAAATACATATGAAGCATCTAAAAACTAAAACATGAGTTAAGTTTGGAGAGTAAACATTACATAAAAGCCACTAGTCATCTAAAGTAGTGTTCGTGCATGGTGGAGGAAGATATTGATCATCTTTGGGACCCCATACATCAATGGGGTTGGGTTTGTTGTCTGGGATGGACCACCCTTTTCTTGTTGTAACTTTCTCATTTCCTTTTTCCAGTTCCTTGTTCGAGGGAGAGATTGTGAGTACCAGTTGCAAGAACCAATTTGAAGAGGTTTGCCAATTATTATCTCTTCCAGTATCTAGCCAACCATACTGCCACCCTTAGAAGGGCCCTTATCCACTATAACCCACTAAGAGGATAAACCCCAACATGGCCAAGAGGTGGATAGTTTCCCATGAAAATATTTTCTCCCACCAAATTGGCAGTGAAGAACCTAGGACTATAGGGTTGGAGAGAAATGAGCATGATTGATATTTTTTTGAGATAAAGTTCTATTTGGTTTGTATTTTGTAAAATGGATATTCCATTACATAAATATTTTGGTTTTGAGAAAAATTATACCAAAGAGGAGAAGAGGAAGCTCTGCAACTAGGGTTCAAAACCTTAGGCAAGGTTGTGCTAGTCTCTCTGGGGACCAAGTTGGTGTATTTTAGCGGTATAGGCCAAGTAAGTGGTCTTTCTTCTCCCTTGCTTCATTTCCTTTTTTTCAAGTTTTTGATTTTTAGTGCCTCATTACATTTGGGGTATGGTTTTATTTCTACTTTTCTATCTTGTGGTATTGTCTAGACTACAAAGGTATGCGCCAAACCTCACATCTCTGTACCATCAGTATGCTCGAGAGGATGTGGGTAGATTCAAAGGTTAGTGAAGAATATTTCTCAAGCCATTCTGGCACTTACCTACCCAAACTATCTACTAACCCTAAATATTTCAAAGATGTTGTAAATAGTTGTGTGGTGAGTTTACCTTCCACAACATGTTTTATTTCTATGGATTCTTCTTGCGACAATAATAATGTAGGACAAAATGGTAAGTCATTTTCTTCTCCGCATACATTATCCATTACTTAGAATGATGAATTATTGACTGCAATGATGAACTCACCATAATAGATTCTTGTCATTTACCCTTTAAATATAGGATGAGTTAGTTTCACTTTCACTCATTTTCATATCCTCATACTTTTCTTTCAATCCCTACAACTTAGCTTTCTTTACATACTTGTCACCTTGATAAATAGTTTCTAGTTTAGTCCATACCTCATGCGTTGTCCTCAATCCATAGATGTGATAATATTTTGTATCTAATAGGGCACTAATCAAAGCTTCCCTTGCTAACATATTTTCTTTAAATTTCTTCTTTTCCTCAGCAGTACCCTGAGTCAGATCGTTAGGAATGGAATAAGCTTTCTATGTGATCTCCCAATATTCATCTCCCATACATATCAGATAAGCAGTCATTTGATCCTTCCATATCAGGTAGTTTGTTCCATCAAACTTCAGATTGTCTTTCATAATGCTTTCCACGTCAGATCTCCTTCAAGCAATTAAGATTCTCCAAAGGACTTAGCTTTGATACCAATTATTAGGTTTAAAGAAGACAAGCACAACTAAGGGAGGGTGAATGAATTGTACTCATAGTTATTAAAACATTAACAATTAAATCACATAGAGATATGAAAGATAAACAATAATGCAAGATCCACAATACACAACTCACAACATCAAATTTTTTTGACGAGTAAACCCTGTTAAGGGAAAAGCCTGGTGGGATGCAAACCCACAAGATATATGTACTCTGCTAAAAGTACTGCTCAGTTAAGAGAAAATAAGAACAAATAAGAATGCACTTGCATCCATAGGACCACTACCTAGAGAACACTGCTCATAATACAATGATGTAGCCCTTAGTCGGGTTCACCAATCAATCTCTGATAATAGTTACATTGGGTGGACAAACTGTCTAATATAACCTAACTAACTTCGAGCATCTGAAATGCCAATACAATTCTAATGAAGTGAAATTTTTGCCTCAGTTGTAGAATAAAAACATCTCTCCCTTATTCATCTACACCACACATCACAATCACAAATGATTTCCCATTTATACATATTACAATTAATAATCAACAAGGTCGGCTAGGACCAATACAAATAAATGATATGAATAATAAGATCAAATGCCAATGCAATCCAAATCAAGTTGGCCAAGGCTTAGATAGGAGCCAAAACATTATCCACGAACATGCAACAACTTTTCTAAATCTGTACTCAATATTACATGTTAAGTTTCACCAAGCCGGCTAAGACCTAAATGAAGAAACATAAATCACGCTCAGCAAATCACCAAATGTGATTGCTTTGATCAACGCTAGCCCAAAAAATGATCATAACACGATCCAAGAACACTAAAAAGTAGCATGAATAACCTATCAAACCTCCATAATATCTCAACCTTGAAATCAAGACTCATCTTTGTACTGTTCACCATGAACACTGAACATTGAACTCTGTCACACCAACAAGATAGCTTGTCGAACTCTAAATCATGAACAACACTAGCTGAGGAAACAACATGAAGTCCCAAAGCATCCACAAACTTTGTGTCCATTGAATCAACCAAACTTATCCATACCGAAGGAAAAACTCAACCTCTAAAACATCTTGAACAATAGGAAAACTGAAATACTGGCACCTGATAAATCAAACATATCTCACTCCAACTATCATGTGAATCTTTGTAAGTTGACCAGAATCAACTACAGACATATCTGATCCATCACTTACGATCCTAACACAAGATCAACATTTCACCTAAACAACTGAACTCTTCTCTACTGAACAAAACACATTGTCTGCAACATCAAGAGTATATTGACATCAATGAAAAAACATTAATGTCAGCACACATCAATATCTGACATGCTAAAAAATCTTCGAACACATATATCATGCTTGTTATACTTATAATTTTTTTGTTCTAATAATTTGTTTATGGTTTCATCATAGTTATTTAAGCACTAGTGTCAATCCATTCAATGATATGTGAACCATTTCATATTGTAATTAAAAATAAAAGCATCATAGGACAAGGGTAATCAATTCTTTCATAAAAGTTATCATTGATTGAGAGAATATTATCATCCAAATTTTGCTATTTTCATAGGCCATTATAATATTTAATGGAGTTGAACTACACTAGTTCATATGGTCAATGTTTCCCTTTGTCCTCACCTATGTTAATGTTGCATATATTTTCACCTTATTCATTTTAGAGGTATGTATTATTTTTCCTTCTATTAGTCATGTGTTATGTTATATATCTATACACTAGCTCTAGATTCTTGTTATGCTTGTAAGGAATACATTCCCAAATAGAACTAATGCTAACACTTAACAAAAGGTTCAATTCTTGAAAAGATTTAGTGTTTCCTTGGGTCCTTTGTACCCATAATTGATAGTTGTTTTTTATATTCTCTTTAATGCTTTTGTTCAAAACTCATTATTAGTGTTATGTTCCATCTTTCTTTTATTCCTCTTTGTCTCTAAGTGTATAAAATTTCCAAATTTGAGGGATTGAGTGTCAATATGAAGAAATTGGGTTTTTCCTTGAAGTGCCTTCAATTTCTAATCCCCATTATCCGCAAATGAATGGGTAACCATCCCCAAAATGATTTAAATATATTTGTGTTGTTTCCAATAAAAATGAAATATATTTTACAATCATATATAAATATGTACATTTATTAAATATATAATTTTCAATCATAGTGTAACTAATATTTTAAAAAATATTGATATTACATCAATTTATTTATGTTAAACTTTTGAAAAATAGTCTTTCATAGAGTTATAAAAGAATTATATGTGTGTGTAAGACTCAATATTTATTAATTTAAAATATTTGAAATTTTTTATTACAATTATAAAAGGTATTTTACAATTAAAATTAAAAGAAAAAAGTAAAAAAAAACACTAACATTCATATTAAAATTGTAGATATGAATGTCAAAACCACAAATGTAAATTTGACCTAAATTTATATGCAATCATAAATTTTCCAAAACATAAGTATTAATTTTAATCTCGATAAATCTAATATTAAATAGTAAACAAAGATAATTTGTTCTATATTTCCTTTCAATCTTCTCTTCTTCACTATCAAAATATAAATTCAGATTTGAATGTGTATGTTCTTCAATCATATATCGAGCTGTTTGAGCCTGCCTTCTCAAAGCAAAACTGAAAACCAATTATAGGAAACAAGAGGAAAATGCCGCGCTAACATTTACCATGTTTAAAGAAGATAATTCTTATAAAAACATAGGGTCAGGAAGCTACACAATCTTGAACGTAAGTGTAGAGACTTAATGCATTGATCAATCACAGACTGTTATGTATGCCACTACAGTATAATAAAATCATTCAACCTTATGATGCATGGCTAACAATTTAGTAGAATGATACATTCCTCAAGTTTAAGGCGAACCTTAAAGAAAACCCTCTATTTAAATTTGAAATGAAAATGAAAAAAAAAGCAAAACAGAAACTGAAGTCCATCAAACCCACAACAAATTTCGAACACATCAGAAAATACTGAAATCACAAGGAACTTCAGTGCTAGGAATCCGCAAAGCGCCATCAATAAAATTCGCAATAAATCAATCTAATTATAGTATTGAAATATGATCAGAAACTGCTGGTTTACCCACGAGAAAGTTGAAACTAGCCAATTCCTCCATCCACAGACAAATCCCTTTGATTCACTCTCTAGAATTGCAGTATGTTGTGACCTTATGGCTGTGATGTTTGATCCAATCACCGAAATCCTCCTGTTTCTCCGTTCAATGGATTGGGCAGGAGTTGCAGATTCAAACTTTATCGGGGAGAATCTCATTAACAAGTGTGGTTATGGGCATCCGTGACAATGAAGAAGCATGTCCCATCTTCCACAACGCGGGAACTGTGAATTTAAATTTAATTTGGTTTATGTGCCAGGCTGCTAGCTGTGAGTAATTGTTGGCTGTAGCGGTTAACAGGATTGGTTAGAACGATGGAAACGGACATGGAAAAACTAACGGAGTAAATGGCCCCACAACAGCCACCTAAGCACAGTCAGCGTTTAGAGTGTGCTGGTTAAGCCCAGCCGTATTTATCGCTCCTTTAATCGAGATGTGAAAGTCTTCATGAAATGATTGATTTGATTGATTTGTATCAATTAGCAACTCCACAGTTTGACCAAGATTTTATATTTATTATTTGTCACACCCTCCAATAAGAGTCTCTCTCATAGTCTTAATGGTGAATGCTAAAGAAAAATACTCTGGTGGTTTTGAGTAGATTTGACTTAGTGTGATAATATCTACAATGACGTTCTCTACTTGCAGAAACCCATTCGGTGAGCACATGAAGAACCATCATGTGGTGATCTTTCCATTCATGGCGTAGGGCCACATTATTCCCTTCCTTCACCTTTCCAAACTCCTTTCCACTCGAACTGAATTTACCATCACCGTCATCAAGAATCCTCTCAACGTTCAATTCTTAAGACCCGCGATTCAATCTGCATACCAAAAGGACTCCTCCCTTGACATACACTTAGCGATGATCCCTTTCTCTAGTGTTTACCATGACTTATCACCACATACAGAGAGCACTGATTCGCTGGCCTTACCATAATTCCTTACTCTTATGGAAGCCTTTGAGAAATTGCAGCCCCATTTTGAGAATCTGATCAGTAGGATCTGTGCAGAAGACGACTCCACTCCTCTCTGCATCATCAATGAATTATTCCTTGGATGGACCCTCAACATTTACGACATATTTGGAATACCCAGAATCTATTTCATGACCTCCAGTGCTTATGACATCTTTCTTTTGTACTCTATGTGGACTCATTTTCCCCATACCAAGACCGACTCAAAAACAATTTACTCTTTTAGATTTTCCTCATATAACGCCGCATTGGTCTCAACTTCCCGCTAGCATAAAACAAGGGCAACAAGAACTGATGGGTGGAGCTTATTTCAATCTCGCTAGATATTCACAATATGTGCAATAGGGGATTTGTCTATAATTATTTCAAACAGCTTGAGCACGACCATCTGGAACATCTCAGAAAATCAACTGGCAGACCTATCTGGGTGATTGGTTCTATGCTCTGATCATAATCTCAGTATTCTACTTGATCTTAATTACTACAAGGTAAGGAAGCATACATCAATATAATTTCCATTTTGCGATGGCTTGATACTCAGAATCCTTCCACTACGATCTACATTTCCTTTATCTCGCAGAACGTGATCTCTGTGCAGAACATGATCTTTGCAATCTAATCCCAAACCTGTTATGATACCATGTTAAAGTTCTTAATATCGCTGCAAATGTAATAACACTCTCTAATATTTTCTGTGTTTCAAATGCAATAATCTTTCTTGCATTTATATTGAGAATGAGGCTAGGAGAGACATGTCCCTTAATGAGACATGTCTATTTATCATAATGTAATAATGTTTCATTAATTAATCATATATTAGAATAATATAAGTTTGCATAATTATATATATATATATATATATATTTAAGTACTATATGTATTCTAAATGATCATACGACTGAAGCTACATACATTAACACTAACAATTCTCTCTTGATCAATAATTAATTATGGGGTCAACAAGAAAACACTCAACATTCATTAGAATGTCATAATAAAGACTTTCACGTTCTACTCGGTTAAGAGATTTATCTGTAACAATGGTTAAACTGATACAATAATGACTTGATTTAAATACAACTCTGTTCGCAGATTTTCAGATCTATGCTAAGTAAATACCTTTGATCAATTTTTTCATTTCAATTCATCTGATTCTTCATAGTCTGTTCTGCTCGGTTAATGCTCTTTCCTCCGTCACTTGGTGATGTTTGCGAAAATGCTCAGTTCTATCTTTAAGCAATTTGATCAATCATGCATGAAACTTTCATGTGTGCACATCATTGCATCATGTGATTCATAATGAATCTCTTGTTTCTTATATAGACATCATAACTTATTTAATTTACATCCTTTAAATTTTTTTTCTTAATCTCCATCATTGGTTTTGCTGCTTAAACCTTCCTCGACAATTGTGTTAAAAACACTTTTCAATCCTTTCATACGATCTTCCTTGAATTTTCATAACCATTTGATCATCATAACAAACCTTATCATTTACCTCAGAATCATCAATTTTCCAGCTCATCATTCTAGTCAGCCTCAGTTTGATTAAATTGCTCGGTCAATACCGTGATGTGTTGGTGATCCCTATATCAGTTATCACTGTGCTCGATATACATTATATTTACTCGATGTTCACTTTTACTCGGTGTATACAAAACTCTTCAATTACTTACTACATAAATTTTGTTTATTCCAGATCTTCAATCCATAATAGATGTTTTTTACCACAATGATACCCAAATAAGTTGACATCAATGATAATACATTAATTGATTAATGTCTATCATCATATCTGTAACTCGGTTGACTATCAACAAAATGACCTCAAACATATAATCAGTTGTAGTTCATCAATCTCTCCCTTTGGAATTGATGGCAAAAAAATATGAAATATGTAAATGAAAATGCCATAGATTACCAAACTTCTATTCTACAAATGCAAAATGTTGTAGCTCTCCCTAGCTTATATATATAAAATGTGCCAGCATAAAAAACTCACCATGCAGACTCTCCCTGCATATTTGACTCTTTTGTTCTTGAATCTTTGCTCTCTATAGATAGATATGTCATTTCTACCCCTTTATCATTCTCTCCCTTTAATGGATATATATTTCATTGCATCTCTCTCCCTTTGACAACAATACCAAAAATAAAAATATACAGTTCTCCATTAGCCAAAAAAAATATCTCTCATTTTCGGTGGAGTAAAATAAGTACCTTGCAATGTACTAATATATCTTTTTCAGTCGAGTTCAACTTTGCATCAACATGATTGATATTCTGATTATATGTAGATTCATGCAACCTCCTAGTTAGCTTAGTGACCGATAGACAAGGGACGAACCCCTAGTCTAATCCTCAACTACTCAAATGTATCCTTTGGTCAGGGTTTAGTGAATATGTCTGCAAGTTGTTCTTTTGATTGTACATATTGCAGTATAACTTGTTTCTCTTGTAATTTTTCACTCAAGTATTGATATTTGATAGATATATGCTTTGTCTTTGCATGCATCACAAGGTTCTTTGAAATATTTATTGCACTAGTATTATTACAATGAATTATCACTGGGTCAATGATCTCTTCATTCATACCTTTCAAAAGTTGTTTTATCCATGCAATGTTCAAACAGTTTGCAGTAGCAAAAACATATTCTGCTTCTGCAGTTGACTGAGATATGCATCCTTGATTTTTACTTATCATAGTAACTAATCTTTCTCCTATAAAGAATGCTCCACCAGTAGTGTTCTTTCTATCATCAATGTTCCCATCCCAATCAACATATGTGTAAAGTTTCAGTTTGAAATTCCCTTCCCTTTTGTACCATAATCCATAATCTTCAGTGTTCTTCAGATATCTAAATTTTTTATTTACAATAGCGATATGAGATTCTCTGGGATTAGTAGAAAATCTTGCTACAATTCTAATTGCGTGTGCTATGTTTGGTCTAGTGTGTACAACATACATCAACTTTCCAATCATAGATCAGTACAATGTCTGATTTACCTCAGGTGTCTTATCTTCTTTTGTCAATTTGCATCCTGTCACCATAGGTATTCTGACTAGTTTTGATTCTTCCATTCTGAATGTTTTTAGTACTTCCTTGATGTATTTTTATTGAGTAATGTAGATACCTTTAGCTTGTTGTAAAATTTGCAAGCCAAGAAAGTATTTGATCTCTCCAAACATTGACATTTCAAATTCTTTCCTCATTTCATCAGCAAATGATGTGCATAAGTTATCATTTCTTCCAAATATACTATCATCAACAAAAATTTCAGCAATAAGAGTTTTATCATTTTTTCCTCCTTTCAAACACAAATTGCTGTTATCTTTTGTTCTAATAAATCCAATACTAATAAGATAGGTGTGTAGTCTTTCATACCATGCTCTCGGTGCTTGTTTCAAACCATACAATGCTTTGTGTAACTTACATACCATGCTTTCCTGATTAGGATCAACAAAACCTTTAGATTGTTCAATGTATACCTCTTTTTCCAGTATCCCATTCAGAAATGCAAACTTAACATCCATCTAATATACTTTGAATCCTTTATATGCTGCATATGCAAGTAATATTCTAACTCCTTCAAGTCTAGCAATGGGTGCAAAAGTTTCTCCATAGTCAATACCTTCTTCTTGTGCATACCATTTGCATACTAATCTTGCTTTATTTTTGGTTACATCTCCATTCTCATCCAATTTGTTTTTGATATCCATTTTTTTCCAATGAATTTCTTATCACTCGGTCTTGGTACTAATGTCCATGTTTTTTTTTTTTTTCTGTATCTGCTCAATTTCTTCATTCATTACAATAATCCATTCTTCATTTTCCAGTGCATCTCTAACATTTTTAGGTTCAAATTCACAGATCAAACATGTGTTGTCTTTTAACTTACTTTGTGTCATCATGCCAGCTCTCTTATCTCCAATAATCTGATTATGTAGATGATGTCTTATTACATATTTTGCAAGTACAGGTTCAATTCTTTGTTCTTTGCTATGTTGTCCAGTAGGTTCATTGTGTTCTTGATCTTGATCTTTAGCTGCAACATTTTCCTGATTATTGGTTGGTGTTTCTTGTTTCTTAGTAACATTACCTTGTTGCACGATAACATTAGGTATCTGCACAAGAAAAGTTTCTGGTGTTGAGATTGCTAAAACGCAATGCAACCAAGATCACCTGCATGCAAAGACTATTACACAGAAGAAGAAGACAGAAGAGAGAAGGATCTAAGGCGGCCAAAAAGCCAGAGGAGACATCATGTT
>MU225458.1:1216244-1227693 GCA_018584345.1 Thuja plicata | reverse complement strand
ATAGAACCAACAGGTGAACCCCCCCATAATGCTGAACTGGGAGAGGTGACAGGAACACTGAGATGCAGTACCAGAAACAACTGCAGAAGAAGAACCAGGAACACCAAGTGCAACAGAGGTACAAACATAGGATAAAGGGTGGTGTCATCAACACATTCTACATGGGCTAATGTCATGGAAGGTACACTCACTTGACAAAAGTAGATGCGCCTAAGGCATATGCATCAGAATCCCCCCATGACACTTTATAACAGAGTGCGAGTACTAAGACTGAACCAGGTGTACAAGATCCCAAATAAGCAGAAGAGGGCACTTTATCTCAGTGTGTTTACAGAATACAAATGCATCAGAATTAGCATGCAAGCTCAGAAGTCAGAAAGAAGAGTGCACTAAGAAACCAGAAGAAGAGATCCCCGGACCTGTAGAACCAAGCACACCACCAGAGGGCATAAAATGCATAACTCAAAGGAGTGAAAACCTGGAGTAGAATCTAGAAGAAATACCTCTGCCACTGAAAAGTACACAGAATCAACTTTCCGACGATATCTCGTTTGCCGAAAAAGGAGTCCGGATGAGCCAGATATGACTCCCGGAAGGCAAAACAGGACATCGGACTTCAATAGAAAAAAAAGCTATTGAAACGGTGGAACCAAAACCTCTAACCTCCGCCATCGGAAAGTGCTCGGAAAGAGCTTTCCGACGGTATATGGAAGTCAGAAAAAGACCCCGGTATGCTCCCTATAGAGAGAAAAGAAGCCCAGTACCCCCAAAATTGCCAAAAAAGGCTTACAAGAGGCCCTAAGGGCTAAAAAATAAGCCCCCGGTCACCATATGACCGGCGGGCAGAGGAAATAAGCCCCCCGGGGGCTGGCAAGAAGGCGCCACCCGGGGTGGCAGAAACGGGCGGAGCCCAGGCAGCGGGTTCGCTGCATAGGAGCGGAGAATCGGGAAGCCGACGGCGGTTATAACAGGTGCCGCAGAGGTGGCAGCACCAGAGGGCGGCCGTCGGGGCCGGGCAACAGCGGAGGCGGCGCCGCTGAATGACGGCGAGGGGCCGTAGTGCTCGGTGGAGGGCCGCAGACAGGTCGGAGTGAGGGGAGGGCGGAGCCCTTGGCGGCGCGGGCCGCTGAACACAGAGGGCCACCGGTGGTGGCCGAGCCCCGGTGGGGCGGTGGCGGCCCCCCGGTGGCGCCTTTTAAAAATAACTGGGCGCGGTTTTTTAAAACCTAAAAAAACATAAAAAATATGCCTTTTTTAATGTTTTTTTTCTCGAAATTTGTGCCGTACGACCCTTGAGAGGCCGAGAAAATTCCCCAGAGGCCCCGGTAGCCAAAATAGTCAAAATTTTATATGATTTCGACTCTCCCGGGCCTTCTGGACGCAATGACGGAGTCTGTTTCAGCTCAAACAGCTCCAAAAAATGAAGACCCTCCAGAATAACAGAAAGACTGCCAGAAAAGCCAGAGAAACCTCCAAACCCTCGAATGCTTCACAAAAACTCGAACAGCTGACAGCAAGATGGCTCTGATACCATGTTGAGATTGCTAAAATGCAATGCAACCAAGATCACCTGCATGCAAAGACTATTACACAGAAGAAGACAGAAGAGAGAAGGATCTAAGGCGGCCAAAAAGCCAGAGGAGACATCATGTTGAAAAGAATGATTTCTATATTATCAACAATACTGAATAAACTCCTTATGAATTACAAAGAGGACAATCCTTATAAAGGATGCCGAAACCCTAAAAAGGGAAACTAACAGAAATAGAAACTACCTAAGGTTAGCTTAAGCAAACTAGAGTGAATAGGGAAGTTACTAATTAGATCATAATGATTTAAATTAGTAACCCCGATAGACTATTACTCTAACATCTAGTTCTTCAATGTAGACAAATCTATTGTAATCTTTAGGTTCTTTTGTGCTTTTTGTTAGTAGTAACTGAGCAGGGGGGGGGGTGAATCAGTGGCCTCAAAAATTAATCCTTAAATCAACCCTTAAAAATTATAACCGCAAATTATGTCTCTAGTCATCTTCTATCCTACAAGATTAATGCCTTGAAATACTTATATCAATTTTATACTTGTCGAATTGCTTTGTAAATCTCTCTTCTGTATGATTACCGATAAGCAGTCAACTATTTACCGAAACATAGTAAATATGTAGAGTATACCGATAAATCTAGAATTGCATATGTGAAATGTAAAATAGTAAAGTAATAAAACATAAACACATAACACATGAATTTTTAACGTGGAAACCCTCTTAAGGGAAAAAACACTGGGAATGACACCCTAAATTTTCACTCTTTTGAAGTGAGCTCTGTTAGGAGCCAACCCTGTTAAAGGTTACAAACACATTGTTAGGTATGACCTTGTTAGAGGATTTAAAAGATAGTTTGTCACCTAGTATCCGACATCTAATGTTACCATCCTTGATCAAACACTCACTTGGCCTGTCAATAGGTATCAAGCATATCCAATGCTACTTTCATGATCAAAATTTTTGATACTCTTGGGATGTATCTCAATTGTAAAAGACTTTTAAGTCCTCGGTTAAGAGACTTGATGCTTCAATGGTTAAACTAAAATATTAATGATATGTTCATACCTACAACTCAATTGTAGATTTTTAGATCTATTGTAAGTGCATTACTTCTCTGATCAATATAATCAATTCTATACCTTTGCTCCACACTGTTTTGCTCTGTGATGCTGTCTCATTATTCGTCGTTGTCTACAGAATCTAGCTCTTTCTTTAGCTTGATTGATCAGATCTGAATGAAGACTTTCTTCTCCTTTAGAATCTCTTTAGTATCTACCCATTTTTATCTTTTTCACCCCACACACTCACTTTCTTAATAAATTGGGTTTGTCTCTTTATAGACATGTTTTACCTTTTCTTGACTTTCTTGATTCTTGGCATGATCCACAATTCTCGCCAATATATTTAAAGCAAATTCCAGTTTTATCTTAAAGAGATCTTCTTGCCAACTGGAAAAATCAACTTTAAATCAATTACTTATCTCTGGATTTATCTGGATGATTAAAACAATGATAAGTATCCATTAAGTCTATTTATAGCTTCTTGACAGCTAAGCATTTTGTCATTTTTGAACTCTCTGGTCTGTCGGTCAACACTTCAGTTAGTCATCGGTGATAATTGACTGTTACGTTGGCGTGACTTTAGTTGTCATCAGGATCTCCATCCTGGTCTTTTCCATTGGGAAACACTGAAATTCTATCTGTGGGGTTACTCTGTGTTTGCTTGTCGGTCAACACTATATCTCTACTTGTCGATAGTACTATGTATTAGCTTGTCGGGTAACACTGTGACTTTTTCTCTTTTACTATGTTCGTCGGCATGCACTCCGTTAGTGTATACAATCACTTAGTGAATACTTGACTTATATGCATTACTGATAGCATAGCCTTGATTCATTGGTTCTTTAAAGTCTTTGACAATATTTCCATGACCATACAGATTATATCAAGTTGACATCAATGACAATATAATACATCAACTTATTTAATGCCTTGCATGATCATCAACTTAACATATTCAAACATTCAATCAGTTACATGTCATAAATCTCTCCCTTTGGCATTGATGGAAACATACTACATTATCATACTATACTATTAGTAATACAATATGAAATATACAGTTTCATCAAGCTTTCCTAATGTAACTATTATAAATGTTTGGCTATCGGTAAGCTCAAATAGCTTAGATTTGATTTTTGCAACTTTCTGTCTATCTTCAATCCCTTCATTGGATAGATGTAGAATCTTTCTTTCTCTGATGTGTTCCCCTTCTATGTTAAACTCTCTCCCTTTGAATTTTCTCCTTTCTTGTGATGTCTTTTGTCAGCAATTCTTTTCCTTTGTGTGTACTCTCCCATTCTTTGTTATATTTCTCCCTTTGGGTACTTTGATGGATATGATCTCTCCCTGAGTTGATAATGGATATAATCTATCCTTTTATCAGTATGATAATGATATATCTCTCTCCCTTTGACAACAATGCCAAAAAAACATCTTTGTCAAACAATTTATTTGACAATAATGTCAAACAGATCATTTTTTTATCCATAATATATTCCTTGAATTTTACAATCCATCGGTAATAACTCTAGTTTTTAGAGTAGATAAATACCTTGCTATGTATAGATGTATCTTTGAATTCCATCTCTCTTCTTGCATCAACATGAATGATATTCTAATAATATATAGGCTGATGCAACCTTCTAGTCATCTTACTGACCAGTAGACAAGGGTCTGACCCCTGGTCTTTTTCTCAAGTATTCAAATGCATCCTTGGGTAGTGGCTTGGTGAAGATATCAGCCAATTATTCCTTTGATTGCACATACCCAAGTATCACCTCCTTTTCTTGAAATTTTACTATCAAATAATGATACTTGATGGCAATATGCTTTGTTTTAGTATGCATGACTGGATTCTTGGAAATGTTTATTGCACTTGTATTATCATAGTAGATAATTACAGGCTCAAGAATTTTCATATGCATACCTTCTAGTAATTGTTTGATCCATGTAATATTTGAGCAGTTTGCAGCAGCAGAAATATACTTTGCCTCTGCAGTAGACTAAGAGATGCATCCTTGCTTCTTGCTGATCCATGTGACCAGTCTGTCACCCATAAATAATGCTCCTCCAGTTGTGCTCTTCTAGTCATTAATATTTCCAGCCCAATCAGCATCGGTAAAGACCTCAAGTTCAAATTTGCCTTCTCTTCTATACCATAAGCCATATTCCTCAGTATTCTTTAGATATCTTAGGATTCTTTTCACAATAGTCATATATAATTCTCTGGGATTAGCAGAAAATCTTGCAACTATTCCTACTGCATGTGCTATATCTGGTCTAGTATGTACAACATACACGAGGTTTCCAATCATTGATCTGTACAAAGTCTAATTTACCTCTGATGAATTTTCCTACTTTGTCAGCTTACATCTAGTTGCCATTGATGTTCCAACTGGTCTGGACTCTTCCATCTTGAATACTTTTAGTACTTCTTTAATATATTTAGATTGTGTAATGAAAATACCTTCATCTTGTTGCATGATCTGCAGACTAAGAAAGAACTTGATCTCACCAAACATAGACATCTCAAACTCTTTGCTCATTTCATTTGAAAATGATTTGCATATCATATCATTGCCTCCAAATATGATGTCATCAACAAATATCTCAGCAATGAAAATGTTAGCATCAATATCTTCCTTCAAATAAAGTTTACTGTTTCCACTAGTCCTTACAAATCCAATACTTATAAGATAGGAAGGAAGTCTTTCATACCATGCTCAGGGTGCTTGTTTCAATCTATACAAGGCTTTGTGTAGTCTACACACCATGTTCCTCTTGTCTGGAACAACAAACCCTTCTGGTTTCTCAATGTATACCTCTTCTTCAAGTATTCCATTCAGGAATGGAGACTTGACATCCATTTGGTATACCTTAAAGCCTTTATATGAAGCATAAGAAAGTAATATTCTCACTCCTTCTATCCTAGCAATGGGTGCAAATGTCTCTCCATAGTCAATTCCTTCTTCTTGTACATACCGCTTGCATACTAGTCTTGCTTTATTTCTAGTGACTTCTCCATTCTCATTTAGCTTATTCCTGAATATCCATTTTGTACCAATGTCATTCTTGTCATCTAGTCTCGGTACAAGTGTCTATGTCTTATTTTTCTCTATCTACTCAATCTCCTCATTCATATCACTTATCCATTCATCATTATCTAGTGCAACATTGACAGATTTGGGCTCATAATCACAAATAAGACATCTTGAATTTAGAGACAATTCTAGTTCTCATACTAGCCTTCTTGTCTCTAATGATCTGGTTTTGTGGATGGTTCTTTCTGACATATCTAGCAAGTACAGGTTCAACTCTTTGTCTATCAGCTTGATCATCATTTTGTTCTTCATTCTGTTCTCCATCACTTTGTGCATCATCTTGAGCAATATTCTGATCGTCGGTATTTGCAGCCTGATGCTTGGGTGCAATGATTTGTTGCTCAAGAGCTCTACATTGTTGGTTGGGTAGAGTGTTAGGTTCCTCATTGTAATAAAATCTATTGTAGTCCTTTGGTTCTTTAGTGATTTCCTTTTCATTTTTCTCTGCAAATTCATCTATTTTTACATTTGCACTTTCAACAATTTTGTTAGAGGCCTTATTTAGACATTTATAAGCCTTTCTCTTGGTAGAATACCCTAGAAATATTCCTTCATCACTCTTGGAGTCAAGTTTTCCATTTCTATCATCTTTTAAGATATAACACTGACTGCCAAATTTTTTGAAATAACTTACATTGGGTGTGTATCCATACCAAAGCTCATAAGGTGTACTCTATTCAATGTGTAAACAATAGTATTGACAGCTTCTCTCTAGAAGATTTGGGTGATGCCTTTCTCTATTATTAGTGTCCTTACAGAATCAACTATGGATCTGTTCCTTCTTTCAATAATTCCATTTTGCTGTGGTGTCCTTGGTGTAGAAACCTATCTTTTAATTCCATGCTCATTACAAAAGTTAGTGAATTCATCTAAAATAAATTCCCCTCCTCTATCTGACCTTAGGCATTTAAATTCTTTACCACTTTGTTTCTCAACCATTGCCTTATACCATTTAAACATCTTAAATGCTTTTGATTTATCTTTTAGAAACATGACTGTCATCATTCTATAGTAATCATCAACAAAGAGAATAAAATATCTATCTCCATAATAACTCTTTGTCCTCATAGGTCCACATAAATTAGTATGGACTAATTCTAGAATGGCATCAGATGTATGGGTTTTTCTTTTGAAAATAGAATTTGTCATCTTACCTTTTTGACAATTCTTACACATGATGTTGTCGGGCTTGGTCATCATCGGTAAGCCTCTGACATTTCTCTTTTTGCTAATCTTTATCATGTTGTCAAAGTTCACATGAAACAATCTTTTGTGCCACAATCATATGTCTTCGTCTGTAGAAATCAAACAAGTGGTGTCAGTATCATTCATATAGAATAAGTTACCTTTTGTATGCACATTGGTACCAATTAGATTTCCTGATTTATTTAAGATCTTTGCCTTCTTATTTTCAAATTCTACTCTGTGACGTAAATTATTCAATTGAGAAACACTCAATAGATTATAATTCAATCCATTTACCCAATAAGCATTTTCACATTTTATCTGGTTATTCAACATTATGGTTCCTCTACCTTCGACTGGACAAGGTGTGTCATTACCCATTTTTACTAAACCACCTTTATAGTATTCAAAAGTCTCAAACTTTTTCTTATCACCAGTCATATGGTGAGTGCAGCCACTATTTATGATCCAGACATCATTTTTACTAACTTTAGATATGAGTGCAGTTTCTACATACCTTTCTTCACCATCATCTGAATCATCTTTTACTACCACAAACACCATCTGGATGTCTTCCTCAGATTTGGTGTCAGTATCATCATCTTTGCATTTTTATAGGCAACTGGCCTTCTTTCCTTTGTCCTTGTAGTCTTGGAAATCTCTTCTTTTTGATTGTCGGTAGCTTCTGTAATCTCCTCTGTCAGACTTGTTTTCAAATGATCGATCATTACTTCTATCATCCTTTCTTTTGTTAGGACATCTTGTAGAAAAGTGTCCAATCTCTTTAGAATTAAAACAAACAAGTGGTAATTTACCTTTGTATTTACCTTTGCCTCTCTGCATTCTTCTTTCCATAAGTGCTTCAATTTCATCAAGATCTTCTTCTTCACTTTCACTATCACTATCTTTTCTCATAGTGTGTTTATGACTTGATTTACTTATTCTCATAGAAGTTTTGAATGCAGCCTCTATGTTTGGTAAGACACTATTATCAAAGTTATTCATCTCAAATGAAATCAGTCTTCCAATCAAACTCTTCAGAGTAACATTGCTATTTTCTACTGCTCTCATTTCTTGAATGGCAGATACTCTAATAGAATAAGTAGGCAGTAAGGTTCTTATAAATTTACTTACCACTGTATTTTCTTCTAGTACACCTCCAACTCCTCGGATAGCATTGAATACCTATTTGATTTTTGTGTTGTACTATGTGATGTTTTCACCTTCATTCATTTTGAGATCATCAAACTTTCCTCTAAGGCTTTCTGCCTTGGCTCTCAAAACATTCTTGTCAGCACCATGTACAAGCATCAATTTGTCCCACATCTTCTTTGCAGTCTTGCAGGTTTTGACATCTTCAAATTCAGCATCAGAGAGTGAGGAATCAAGCTCTATCATCATGCAGTTGTGTTCATGATTCTCTCTCATTTGTTCAACTGTTGGTTCTCCTGTGGATAACACATATTCAGTATCTAAGTATTGAGTAACATAATTTCCAATACCTGATAAGTGGAGTCTTATTATACTCTACCATGAAGCAAAATTATCTTTGTTCAACTTGGGCACATATTATCTGTTCATCTTGTGATCATCATCTTAGGTCTTGAAACCTTCCTTTTAAGCACACAAGATCTGATACCAATTGTTAGTAATAAATGAGAGGGCGGGGTGGGGGTGAATCAGTGGCCTCAAAAATTAATCCTTAAATAAACCCTTAAAACTTATAACCAAAAATTATGTCTCTAGTTATCTTCTGTCCTACAAGATGAATGCCTTGAAATAATTATATCAATTTTCTACTTGTCGGATTGCTTTGAAAATCTCTCTTCTGTATGATTACCGATAAGCAATCAACTATTTACCGAAACATAGTAAATATGAAGAGTATACCGATAAATCTAGAATTGCATATGTGAAATGTAAAATAGTAAAGTAATAAAACATAAACACATAACACATAAATTTTTAACATGGAAACCCTATTAAGGGAAAAACCACTGGGACTGACACCCCAAATTTTCACTCTTCTGAAGTGAGCTATGTTAGGAGATAACCCTATTAAAGGTTACAAACACATTGTTATGTGTGACGTTGTTAGAGGATTTAAAATATAGTTTGTCACCTAGTATCTAGCATCTAATGCTACCATCCTTGATCAAACACTCACTTGGCCTGTCAATAGGTATCAGACATATCTAATGATACTTTCATGATCAAAATTTTTGATACTCCTTGGGATGTATCTCAATTGTAAAAGACTTTTAAGTCTTGCTCGGTTAAGAGACTTGATGCTTCAATAGTTAAACTGAAACATTAATGATCTGTTCATACATACAACTCAATTGCAGATTTTTAGATCTATTGTAAGTGCATTACCTCTCTAATCAATATAATCAATTCTATACCTTTTCTCCACATTGTTCTACTTTGTGATGCTGTCTCACTATCCATCGGTGTTTGCAGAATCTAGCTCTTTCTTTAGCTTGATTGATCAGGTCTTAATGAAGACTTTCTTCTCCTTTAGAATCTCTTTAGCATCTTCCCTCTTTTCTCTTTTTCACCCCCACACACTTACTTTTGTAATGAATTGGGTTTGTCTCTTTATAGACACGTTTTACCTTTTCTTGGATTTATTGATTCTTGGCATGATCCACAATTCTTGTCAATAGATTTAAAGTAAACTCTAGTTTTATCTCAAAGAGATCTTCTTGCCAACTGGACATATTAGCTTTAAATCAATTACTTATCTCCAGCTTTATCTGGATGATTAAAACAATGATAAGTATCTGTTAAGTCTATTTATAGCTTCTTGATAGCTAAGAATTTTGTCATTTCTAAACTCTCTGTTCTATCGGTCAACACTTCAGTTAGTCATTGGTGATAACTGACTATTCTATTGGCGTGACTTCAGTTGTCATCAGGATCTCTGTCCTTATCTTTTCCTTCAGGCAACACTGAAATTATGTCCGTCGGGTTACTCTGTGTTTTCTCGTCGGTCAACACTGTAACTCTACTCGTCGGTAATGCTGTGTATTAGCTCATCGGGTAACACTGTGACTTTTGCTCTTTTACTCTATCTGTCGGCATGCACTCTGTCGGTGTTGTATAGTTAGAAAATGGAAGAACTTCCATAGGAGACTAGTTTATCCTTCTGAGTGAGTGGTTTGGGGTCATGACAAGCTCCTTTGAATGGGTTCCTGATCTTGACATGGCTTCCCCACTGACCTGCCTTTCTAACCTCCATTTCCTGACCTAAATTCTACATTCTAGGTCTCTGACCTGTGATCCTGGGATCTGGGGATAGGGTCGACCTCCTAGGATAGGGTCAACCTCGGCCCTACCCTAGGACAGGGTTGACCTTGGCCCTGTCCTAGGATATGGCCAAACTCGACCCTGTCCCAGGGTCCAAATCCTGGGAACTTTTGGTTTTCGGGATGTCGGTCTTCAGAAAAAGTCTATTCCCGCTTTCGGGTCGGCTGTTCCAGGTTTTGAATCGGTTGATTCCTAAATTATATTTAATATATTTCCTCTCCTAGGGGTAAAGGCTTAAATGGTGATTTAATTATCCTATGTAGGCCTCCTTAGAAGATTGTGCCCTAGTTTCATATAAAAGAGAGCTTTCTCCTCTCATTTTCTCTAAGGATCATTACGCAATTGAGAAGGATTTTCAAGTGCAATTCAAGCAAGCTAAGGAGAAATATTTCAAGCAAGCATCCATCCATTCTCAAGAATTCAAGCATCCATTTTCATGAAGGAGATCCATTGGAGGCCATTGAAGGATTCAAGCTACATAGTGCCCTTTTGGTGATCTCTCCATCCACCTTCTTCCAAGCCTCTTCCAAATTCAAGAATCCATTCAAGACTTGGTGTTGGAGATCTAAAAGCAAGAGATTGAAGACATCCTTCCATTCTACATTCCATGTTTGAAGCATACTTTTGGATCCATGGATTTGAATCCGCCACAAGGACATTACAAGCAAGGTGAATTTGAGTTTTGCTTTGTTATTCTTTATGCAGTTTTCAATTACATATATTAAGGTTAATTCCAAAACCAGGGTTTGACCAAGGAAAACCCCTTTCCCCCAAAAAAAAAACATTTTTCTTGTAGGTACGAGTTTGGGACTATAGATCCGAGGCCAGATCTGGATACCCTTTTCAGATTTCTTTCAGACTGTGCGAATAGGGACACTTTCAGAGTTGAGCAGATCAAGTCGGAAAAAGTGGTACAGGGTCGACCTTTTTAATAAGACGACATCAAAACGGAAAAATATTTCTGGTTTTTATCCGTCTCTATGTTCTGGTTCGGTATCAACTATCAGCATCTCCAGAAACAGTCTACAGATCTCAGAAAATAGAAATCTTTGATCTGCCATTTTGTAAGGTTGGTACTTTCTCCTATTCTTTTCAATTACTATCATTAATCATATTAATTAATCAAATTACAAAATTTAAGATCCCCTTTCTTGGTCTCTTTCCAAATAGTGGATTCATTTGTGTATTAACCCTTTGGGGTTGATCAAAATTGGATCTCCTATTTGTGTATTTGAGGGTGAAAGAAA